>JAVJAQ010001217.1:311294-497109 GCA_032362365.1 Zygogramma bicolorata | reverse complement strand
CACACTGGATTTTTCATATACTATTCTTCGCTCTATAATAGATCCTCTTGAAATTCACGACGATTCGCCACTAATACATTACCTGCTATACACTTCTAGTTGTTACATAACTTTCGAATTCGAGAGGGAAATGCATTGAATATTATTGTTGCCCCATTTTGGAACCCATTATATATACCCCCATAATATATAGTACGAAATAAACAATCAGTGCATTTGTTAAAGATGATTTGTTAAAATCGATGATTTCAACAAATTATTCATTCTGTTCAATACAGTGGAAATTTCATAATTGTAACGTTATAGTTAGCAAGTACTTCGTTCTCTGTGATTGCTGAAATTCTTATCCTACCTTGCTTGGGTATGAAATCATATCAATGCAGTCGTCTGGAATCGCAATATTTCGGTTGTGTTGGCTTTAAAGAAACTGGGATGAATGCACTAGGGGTGAAAAATAAATAAATAGGAGTTCGGTATAATTCGACATCTCTAGTTCTGAGTAGAGTCCAATGCTCTATTGATGTGTTCTTGTATAAACACGAAGGTATCGTATTGATTCCAGGAAATGTGTAATTTTCGACTATGATTTTCAATAAAGCGTGGGCATTCAAATATGAATATGTTCCAAGGAATGCTAAATCAATAAAAAAAAGACAGCCTTTCTATTGAAACGGATATTTGATTGAAGTTGGTTCTGGTAAGCTCGTTATTTCAATATCTGCAGCTCAATGAAACATCAAAATATCCGAATGTTTGATTGAAAATCATCGATCCGAAAACAAATTGCCATATTCAGATATTTTGAAGCTATTTCATCTGGTCATTAGTGAACCAGACAGCTCATTCAATATTTCAAATCCCGCCTGTATACCCAGCTCAACCCCGATAAGATGAATTGTCCTACGGCGTGCAATATGCAGGATGCATTTCACCATATTGGCCACTGAATAGCGTGTACCGCCATGTTATACACCATAATGACTGTTTCGATGTGAGCAATTATGATTGTTGAAACGTCGATGTGGAAATGGTCCTTAATGTTAACTGTTTATGTGATTATGTTCGCTAATAACTCGATGGAGATTGGATGAATTAGAATGACATATGGGAGAGAGGAGCAGGATAGAGCAAGATATGGCTGGGTGAAAAATCGAGTATGAGGTACAAGGAAGATTCTTACCTGGAGAGGAACCTATACTGATGTCCCTGACGCTTGGTATTATGAATCGGAAGGTAAATAGTCGGTTGACTCACAATTGTTTTGAATACTATTATTCAATCAGAATACCGATCGACGAATATCCATAATACTCAGTAATATATCATTCTTGACAAAGCTGCCGATAGGTCGGCGTTCGAAAAAAAAGGCAGCCGACTAGTCAGCAAACGATAAACTACTATCTTTGACACTTTGATAGAAATATTTAAAAGAAGAATATTCTCAATTTCGTGAAAATCTGTTACAAAATGCTCAGTAACCATCATCTCAAAAATCTGAAGCTGAAACTCTCAATTTCAATATTTCTGAAAAGGTGTCTGACTTGTGATTTCTGTACTGAGCGTGTAGTGACTCAACACTGAAAAAATGTTATCTCTACAGGAAGACTGTTTGGGTAACAACGCAAAGGGATAACGAGCTCTCAGACTACCAGTTTCTTCATTAACTGACATTATAACTAATGGATTGGCCCTGAGAGAGAGAACTGCAGAGTGAGCAAGATAGAATACTCCAAGTATAGCCTCTAAGCAAATTGCTTTCTCAATGTAGCAGATAAAGAGAGGTTAAGAAGGATAGAGGAAATCAAGTCAAGCATTATCATTCTGTCCTTCACAATATCACTTCAATATGCATATTCTTTCTCTCTCTTTTGTATTCTGCATCGTGTTGTATGGGGGACTGTCATGAAGGCCAATCCATTAGTTATAATGTCTATGGTCCAATCGGATTGATCTGTCTATAGCTATTGATTCAACAATATCGAATCAAAAATGTCAATCAAGAGTCTTATATATCTTGATCAGTTTGCTATGATTTGATGTGAGAATCATTAGTTATATACCATTAACTTTCTGGCACCCGTGTTATCACTAACAAATCTTAATTCAATAATTTAGCATCCTTCTTGTTTTGTGAAGTTCTCTTCTTGATTTTTATATTTCTGTTTGTTACCACACTTTATACATGTGGACTTTTTCTTTAATGTGCTGAACATCTGTTTTTATCATATCATAAGTATATGTGTGTATATGAACTTGTGTATAATTTTAGAGGTTTTAGATTTCATGGACTCAGTATATATGTTACCGGCAATGTGTACAATTCAGGCATTGTATGGAATACCTAGGCATTGTATACATTGCCGAGTGGATCCAGGCAAAGTATGAAATAAACTCATTTCTTAATAATTGTACAAACTTTGCCTAGGTATTGTGTATAATGCCTAGGCATTATATAGAATGTCGAAAGTTTTGCAGGCAAAGTATAAAATGAACAACATTGTTAAAAATTGTTTATTGCAAATAACAAACATGAAATGTATTAAACATAGGATCTGAAAATCCTCATATTTTACTAGAGTAAAATTTAAAAGTGAAATATTAGTGAATAATTAGCTTTCATTTTCTTAGCTTAGGTTAGGTTAGGTTAGGTTAGGTTAGGTTAGGTTAGTTTAGGTTAGGTTAGGTTAGGTTAACCTTTAACTCTGCCTGAACTCCAGCAGGCATTCTATAGAATGCCTAGGCAAAGTATGAAATGTTTAAAATTTCACACTTTGCCTGCTTACTTTTGGCAATGTATAGAATGCCTGGGTATTCTATACAATGCCTGATATTACACTTTGCCGGTAACATATATATGCTTGTATACATTTTTTATTATTCACACACGCTTTGTCAATAAGATTCATTCTTCGGACAATAAAGATTATATATTATTATTATTATCATTATTATAATTTTTTGAGCATGAACGCAAAGGGAGTGGTAACATTAAGAATGTCAAAGTTCAAATGAAACATCTTCCAATTCTTCCCGTGATAAAATATAATATCCACTCAATTTCAGCAATTTCTGCAATTCTGTTGGTCTGAGAAATTACTCCATGTTTTTTTTAAATCGGCCTCCTGATATCAATGTGTGAATTCGAAACATCAGAATGATTTCCACGAATATAGTGTTTATTTGTCGAAAAATGTATCTAATGAAATAGAAACCAGATTCCACTTTACTTGGTTTTTCAAGAAGCTCTATGATTAATTGCTTTTTTTCGGAATGTGTGTTACAATAGACATGGTGTTGTCAACTTGACAGAAAATGTTGGCAACTACGGAGAGGTGTGTTTGAACATTGTTTTTGATTGGAAACTTTGATGTATGTGAAAGTGGAAACTTTTTATACTCATCAATTTTTCATATATGATAGTCTCTGATCCCGCTGCAAAATCACTAAATTCTCCATACATTTATGAATAGATGAATACATTGATAACAAGGTGCCAGTCAAAAAGTACCCGCAAATCCCTTCAAATGAAATAATGTTAAGTAATTTTTCAGAAAAAATTTCATTCACATCTTCATTGAATGGAAAATCATTCACATCACAGTAATGCATATAGAAAATTCTAAGAGCTGATGCCCACTCGGCCGCAACTACTTGGCAACCAGGTGTGACCAAGAAATCATTTCTTGTATTTTTACGATTATGGCATATATTCATGTTTTCTACAGATTCATTTTTTCAATATGATGATATACCCGTTCACACCTGGCTGCCAAGTAACTGCGGCCAAGTGGGCATCAGCACCCATGGTTTTCAAAATTCTCTATATGTATTGCTGTGATGTGAATGATATTTCATTCAATTAAATAATGAATGAAATTTTTTGTAGAAAATCAATTAACATTAAATTAATTGAAAATATTTGCTGGCACTTTTTGACTGGCACCGTGTTATCAATGTATTTGCCTATTCATAAGTAGAAATTTGAGTTTTATTATCTACGTGATTAACTTGGTGATTTCGCAGCGGAATATTGTGTACTACTTGGCTCGGTTCTCTGAAAAATTGGCATCTCTATGAAAAAATTCCTTCGTAAGGGGAAAATGGAAGAAAGGCGGAAGAACTATCCCCCGAAGACATTTTAATTCACATCAACAAAACTATTAAAAAAAAAACAGGAATCACTTCTATGTACCAAGTTAATAATACACAAACACTCTCTGTCATAGGTACGTGTATATTATTGACGACTTGATTCATTTAGGAAGAAAGAAGAAGTCCATCTAAAGCAACTACTCCCCTGCCTATATGGCACGACGGGCACTGGGTAACTTTTCTTGCTGGATTTGTATATCAAGCAAACGCAAATTGAATCAAATAGATGGCACAAATAGGAATAATCTACACAAAGCAAAATAGAGAGTGTTTGTGTATTTCTTGGTACGGAGGAAAGAAAATCAAAGAGCTTATTTTCATTCTCTTCAAAAAAATACCCAACTAACTCATAAAAAATTAGCATACTTCACCAATTGTTCAAGTTTCATTAGGATTTTTCTTCCTATCGAGAAAAAGCTTCCATACCGTCCCCCAATCAGAAATTCTCTCCAAATGTCCGAACTCTCCGCAATCAACTTTCCCGGTATAAATTCTCGGTGGTTACTGCATTCCACTGAGCAAATGCCTCGCAGTACGTTGTCTAGATAACAAACCCATTATGATGCGGATACCTGAATTGCAGGAGCTGTCACTACCAGCTTCCTCGCCAATTGATTTGCCCGCATTCCTCTTATGATTCAATCAACAATGTATTCGTTAATTAACTCTTATCTCTCGGTTTCACCATTCGAGTCAGATAAATCGACGTCATTTCCATTAGAACGCGCTGAAAAAAAGAAGGGTTAGGGATGGCGTGCATGTATCTTATATAACCTTTGTGATACTGAGTAATTTATACACCCCTACATTATTAATTATTAACTGGGGCATTTCAGTACCCTGCCTTGTTTATATATATATATATATATATATATATATATATATATATATATATATATATATATATATATATATATATATAATACACAAATAATAAATTTTGTTTAAATGAAGTTTGTTTGAATTAATAGCTTTTATGGATTATGCAGTACACAAGTAAAACAAAATATAAAAATCAACACATAAAATATACATTTTAAGTTATTGATTATTGAATTTGTTACATGTTATTTCTTCTGATTCTGTTCTACAAAAACACACTGTCGCTAGTTCCATATTCGTTACATGTTATCCGTTCCCTTTTCCGACGACAGAGAGTACCACGTCCAGATGTCCTTTCACCAGCTGGAACTTCTGGACGATTACCCAACTCAGGAACGACCGTAACCATATCATGACTGAGAGAGATCCTACAAATCTGAACTCGAAAAGAGACAGGAATCAGTTTGTCTTTTATAGATTTCGCACGACTACGTACTGGGGTATTTTTGTACCCCATCTACTTTGAACGTCTTATAAATACTGAATGCATGTTTATTCATTTGATATTTCATATAACAATTGTGAAATACTCAGGAAGATCTTGTTCAAAAGGATTGTTGGATCGCAAATATATTTTTGTAGATGCAGATTCACTCGAAAGGGAATCCCTGTAATGAAAGAACACCGCGTGAAACGAGGGACAAGACATACGAATTAACATTCACTTTGCGTTTTGGAAGTTTGTAAGCCTCAGGAGAAACCTCTCTCGACAAGAAGTTCCAAAGATCCCTGAGCAAGAGAGGTTCGACAGGTGTCCAAATTCACAACAAAGGGGTGGAAATTCTGTACTCGACGAGTCATCCGTGTAGATATTGCCAAGGGTAGAACGATTGATAACAATTCAGAAGAGCACCGACCGTGAAAATATCTTTAGAAGAAAGGCAAGTCTCCGACCCTTCTACGATGTTCCAATGAAGTGAGTGAGTCTTTGAGCGAAGAATCACCAAAAAGAAGGATTACCTTCATCTGAATAGAATCGAGAAGCCGAACTATTTGAATACAATATTAATACAATTGCATTGCATGACGATATATAAAATAAGAGGAGTGGAATAATGAAAAAGTGAATTCATCATTTTCTGTACTACGGAAGCAGACCGAGGAAGAAGGAAAGAACAAATCAATCAAAATTGAGATAATGAGTAAAAAAAAATCATACCAAGGATTTTTAATGATGTGAAGGTAAATCCAGTTTCCTTTTGTTTCAGTCATTCCTTCAAACTTCTATTTGAACTATGAGTATTGGTAAATTTTGAGAAAGGAGTGAATAACGTAGGGATTCTCAATCATAAGAACATACTGGAAGTATATTCCAAGCTTGGTATGTAAATGAGTTTGGTCAATCAATCGAAACCTAGCAGAAGTATAGCAAAAAAATTTGCTTTTTTTCTGTTTTGATAAACCTATGAGACAGAAATATGTGGTGTGAAAGTTGAGACATTATGTAGAGAACAAATACCCTAACACCAAACCGTTGATACTTGCGATCGACATACGTTTCGCTAACACGGTGAGTATCTTCAGGTGAAGAAAATTAATAGTCTGAAATTTTCTTTTCGTCAGAATGCCAACCTCATTGGCGAAATGCTAAAGAAAAATAATCAGTTTTCCTTTTGAATTGAATTATTGAGTGTTCGCAGGAAGAATAAATTGAAACACCATCATATAGAAACATCCTAACCACCTATTTAGGTGGTGTGAATGAAAATTGTGAAAAATGGACTGATGTTGATGTTGTTTCTTCACATATATAGTCCGACCCACTGGTGAAAACTTTTCAGTTGAAGCTATGAGTAGTACCTGTTGCTAAGGATGAATTGAATAACATTTTGATTTCACAGTACCTACGTACTGAGGAATATCATTTCAAACTTTTAAGCTTTTTATGTTTATTAATTGAACGATCCCAAAAATCAACATAATGTTTTATCATAAATATTGAATCATCATGAAGCTATACCGTCATTTGATTTTTGCAACTATAATATTATTCAAGCATCACAATAAGAGACTTGAAGTCAGTTCTAGCTGAAGGTACCAGAGCAAGTTCTACATTGCAGTTCACAAGGCAAATTCATTCACACCACCTCTTAAATGAATACCCTGAAGGATAAACTATTCTGGCAGTAGCAAATGAAGTTCAGAGAAAATAATATTCCAAGGATTTTAGAGAATGTTGAAGAGTCTTAATCAACATTTCCATGTCAGGTTAGTCACAGAGCCGAAAAGAAGAAATATAAAAAAGCACAGTGATAGAAATTTCAAAGACTACAGAATTCTTCTGTGATCTGATACACTGAAGAATTACTCAACTCAGAAGAACAGGTCCTTTCCTTAACAACTCAGTGAATGATGTTATCAAATCTCTTCTCATAACACCAAGTTTCGATTTGAAACTTCAGGATCGTTCAGAAAGGTAATGTAAAGAAAACGAAATTATGAGAATATCCTGCTTTCTATTCTCCTATGAATAGAGTACGAATCTTTCGAGAGTGCTCTGAAAGAAGGAACTAACACAAGTCATGAAAGTGCGAAATGGAAGTGATAGATGAAATCGATTGACTCTGTACTGAAAAAAAGATTTTGTTGATTCTACTACATCTCTGTGATATTTACACAGTGATCTTTTATTGAAATTTCCCAGCTGATTTAGAATCCGTTAGAAGAATTGTGAAAATACAATCAGTACGGTCAGCAGTTCTACGTATTTGACGCTCCACTATAGTGCAAATCGATGAATTCGTCATCCCGAACAGTATTATGGGTAGAGTAGTGCAAGTGGATTAGCTATAATTGAATGCTCGATCCTAGATGGCTCATACGACTGACACATGTGCACGATCAAAAACGATTCGGGCTGCACATGATTTATTGATGTTTCGAACTGCACCTATTCCGATAATTAAATTACAATCCGTTTCCTTTCCCCAGCATCCAGAACTTGATTGCAGATCCATTCGAACTGATGGGCTATTAGTCACTGCTGTATAATGGATTATTTCGAATTCATAATAGTTGGTTTGACGATGAAAGGCTGGAAAAAGGGTTTATTCTGTTCGATATGTCAGTCGATAGAATAGATTGAAATAATTCTATTCGAAACTGGGTTATTTTGATAGCATATACTGTTTGAACGTCATTTTTTTGTGGTGGATCAATATTTGTTCCGTAGTTTTCTACTTTTGTAACCTACCACAATCTGAATAAAAAAGAATTATTATTGGAATCTGAAATTATGACGAAAGAGAGCAATGACAGGAAACGAAAATTAAAGGAATCTGCTTTCATCATGCTGTCTGGTGAAGAATGCATATCTATGATTTAGCTTGATATGGATCGGGGATGGCTGCCCTTTCAGAAGGACAAAACTATGTCAAATTCGAAATATTTTACAAATGTCAATTACGAATATTACCTACAAGAGATATTTTCATTTGAACAGAAATTTGCGTATAAGTTTTGAGAACGGAAGCCCGTTAAACAATGTACTTTTGTACGTCAATAAAATGAAATCGATTCTGGAGTCATTATTACAATTTGTAAATAACAATACTAATAAACGGTGCACTGGAAACCCAAGATCTCCGAATAGTGACTATACCTAAATCTGCTAGTATTTTGGCCCTTCCAGCCAGTTCCTGCAATGTCGTCGGGTCTGAGCAATACAAGATGTGGCAATTCCAAATTCATAGTCCAGTAACTGTTCACTTTTCTTCCCCATTTCATCATTATATTTCTGCTCCAAATTTTGCAGGAATGAGGTTTAAAAAAAAGGATCATCAGGAAAAATGCATGAAAGAGGAAAATACTTGTCATTTGTGAAACCAGTAAGATGATTCTGTTTTATGCATTGAAAATTCGCATAAAAATTAAATATGATATCTTTGGCAGAAGAATATAATTGAGTGTGGAGGATGTTCTGAAAGTAGCCCGTGCCACCCAATGAAGAGTCAAGAATCTTTGATGGTCCACCAGATACTTCAATCATTCACATGATTCCCCTGTTTTTTTATCTCCTGATCGTCCACCCTCGCTCACTGGAAAATTACTCATCCCAGAAAAATTATCCCAAGCAGATGTATCCTACGCTAAAAAATCACAAATACAAAAAATAAGACGAGCAAATATATCCTGCTACAAAAATTTTCCGTAACATAAAAATCTCACTTTACAAATATTCAATTTTGCATGTTTTTTTTTACGATCGTCTCACCTCACAGCAATGAAGAACACAAATATTTCATGAAAATATCATAAATCCACGATATGAAAAAATGTTATTTCACCATCAAATCATTGAAAATCCAATACATTATTTGAGACTCCATGTAACCAATCTGAATTATGGAAGGTTTCAAAGATATCACTACTTTTATTCGGGTTTGAAGGCCGTCGTTTTTTGAAATTTCTTCCTGACGTTTCGCTGGCTCGAGTGGCTAGCTTCTTCAGAGGTTCATTCATCTTGGAATTCACTCCGATGACTGAGTCATCGGAGTGAATTCCAAGGAACCTCTGAAGAAGCTAGCCACTCGAGCCAGCGAAACGTCAGGAAGAAATTCCAAAAAACGACGGCCTCCAAACCCGAATACAAGTAGTGATACTGAAAACCTCGGCCGCGAAAGCCTCATCTATTTTGTCAGGTTTCAAAGAATTCGTGACATTCAGGAAACATCCCCATGAATTGATTCTATTTACTATGGCTACGTGTCCGTTAAATCTACAGAACAGATTAGATGAACATACACAAAAAGAGGGCCGTAGACATTTCTGACCGTGGATGTGTCGGTCGTGAGATGATATTGTCAAGAAATATCTTAGCGCCGGTCCTGTGGGTCGTTGAACGCAAAATAATATGGGGTCGAAGAAAGAACGTAACCTTCCAGGAAATCCCGACTTACGTAAAAAATTCTATACACATCATCGAGACCTGCATCGATAAGTCCGGAAGATTCTCCATAGGCGTACACAAGTATAAATACGGATACGATTCGGCGGGGGGCAGAGTTTCTCGTAGAGAAATATTTGGTACAGAGCGTTGGATAGTTTAGCTGAGCAGTTTGAGTGATGGTATTGTATTGTGATAGTTTGATAGAAGTAGTTTGGTGATGTTTGGAGTTTTATTAAACGAACCCAAGGAAATATCGTAACAATAGTGACATGGAGATATTTTCTTCGTGTGATATTTCTACTTCCGATATTTTTACTGGACAATACTGCTTGGATTATTGATTTCTGGAATTTTCTCACCTGACATGTACACTAATGCTGAAGATGTTCTCGGAGTGAGTGTCTTATAATTATTACTCTTTATGTTCACTAATTAATTATAAGAACGCATCGAATGCAAATTTGGGTTTCTATATTCAGCGATGTCTGTTTCTTCTAATTTTTTTATAACTTTGAGAATTTCGCTTGTTGAAGATCCCCACTCTTGCCTCAATACCTAAGGGGAAAAGATTCGAAAGCTTACTATCTGTGTTGATTTTATTGCGTCTGTTATGCCAAACAGGTGCATCTTTTAATCTTATCCAGTTCTTCCACTATATATATATATATATATATATATATATATATATATATATATATATATATATTCGTATTATCTTTCTGCAAGTTGTTGAAAATTAATATACTCTCCATCGAGAGAGGTAATGATGTATTTTCCCAATACAATTTCAATGATGGGATCAACATCATATTTTAAAACTGTCGATCCATTATCCATCACTAAGGGCCTGTTGTATAGGTTTAGTTCTGATATGATGTGGAGTTTGAACTACAGATTTGACAGAAAATGCATACGAATTGTGTCGAATTCTTCATCTTAATCGCCACTTGGAGCTTAAACCGAACCTATACATTTAGCCCTGAGCAACCATGTTTCAATCATAAATATTTTCAATTTTCTCAACCCCTTTCTTCGATTCTGAAATCAATTTTTACGGAAGGTATGGTTTGAAGTTTATTTACAGACGTACTCGAAATTAGGATATCAAGAAAAGAAAGCTTTAGAAATATGATTCAATTCATAATGACTGTTTATTCTTGCCAGTATAAATGAAGGAATATGTGAAAAAGATTCAGACCATGGTGTCTTACTAAACTTGGTTATTTTTGTATTAGGTGGAAAATTCATATACACAACAGACTCGCAATATATGTTAAAATACTCTTCTGGAGAAACTACTGACGATTAGTTCTTTCTCCATCTTCTCACTTCAATGCGTTGGAACGCGCGGTGTTGAATACTGTCTGCTGTTGACACTATTGAGTTTGGAATGATAACTATCTCATGTCTCTCCGGGTATGAAGACAATAGATGTATTTTATAAACGGGACAGATTCCGAAACAATTTTTTTCCTTCTTCAAGTGACTGAATTTGTTTGTATTTTGCGGAGAATCAACTCATGGGTAAAGAGCTCTATCTGGTTTACCTAAAGACAGAACTATCGCTTCGCTAATTCTAGCTAATATACGATCATGACGAAGACATAATCTCGTAACAAGTTTATCATGAAAACTCTTCAGAAAATTCGACCGCGAGGATTGGCAAAAAAATATTATCTCGAATGATTGAAGTTCACTATATAAATTGGAACAATCCACCTCGTCAGAAAATGATTATCAGTGTCTGATACAATGCGCTTATACTTCTCGTTGGTGAACTTATATGGAGGACTCATTTGTATAATTCATTCCACATTAGTTAATTTCATCAATGTTGTTTCCCAACTCATCAATTATTGAAGAATCATGTACTAAATCGTGTCTTCCATTTGCTGTTGATGATTAGGATTATTTAATTACGTAGGAAGAACTAATTGCAAAAATTGGAAAAACTCTATTGACATGGATCACAGAACTAGAACAAACATTAGACATAATGAATTCAGTGCATAAGTGGGAATTATCAAGATGTTCACACATATGAATGTATTCAGAAAAAAATTCTTTTTGTACTCTGTGCAGGAATATATTTTTCATACATCACACATTTCTTTCAGGATAGCACTGATGATGACTATCCTAGTCAAAAGCGCTCTGCTCTAATTTTATTGAAAACTATATTCCTGCACGAAAGCAAAAAAAAACTATTCACTTCTAGTAAAATGATATGAAATGATATTGTAATGTTTTTTCATTGAAATACACGATGAGTTCGATTTGCCGTGTTCTGAATATGTTTGTTATGTTCTAAAGGTGGAAGTGATTGCTCAACTCTAAAATGAATGTGCCCATCATACCGCTCCATTCTACTGATATTCGTCATAAGAATTACGATAAGACACATTTTCTTGAGCTCATTTCCAGTAATGGTGTCGAAGTGTCAGTTAGGAATCAGAATAAAATAGCCCCTTAAATGTCCTACAAGCACGCCAAACGAATTTTAAGGGTCATTACTTGAACCTGAAGAAAGTTCATGAATAGGAGTAATAATAAAAAATCAGAAATATTAGATGTTAGTCTCTATACCGTCTAAAAATTTAATTTAATTTCCGAATATTGTCGGAACTGATGTGAGGTTTTGGATTTTCTGTCAAATTCAAACTTGTTCGAACAGAATGAGGCAATTACATTCAAATAACCTATCATCATCATCAATTCTTTAACTGACAGTCACAGTTAAATAGCCGAATTGCGGAAAAGAATAAATCTTAATATAAATCTACATGAAATGGATGGTCACCTATCGATAGTAAAGTTTGACAGAGGCACGAAACTGCGCATCAGACATAACTTCGAAAATTCGAGAAAAAATACCCAACACTGTCTCTCCCTTTTTCATCTCAGGCTAATGTGTCCCAGCGGCATTGGTGAATTTTTCCGTCGCAACAAAGCTCCATCGCGACTTATGACCAAGCACGTTCGTTCAATCTTCCCGAAACAATGGTCAGTCGAGTCGTCCTTGACGTGTTTTGTTTCAGGAATAACTCCCCTAGGCCAACTGGGAAAGCTGGAGACAGCTCATCTGTTATGGCTGAGTCTCTGCTGGAAGAGCATCTCTTATATCCTGCAATGCAGATTGTTTTAATGGTAGGTGGAATTATTTTATCTCGTTGTCGCTTCCTCGATAGGATTAGCGGACGAGAAGTCTGGGATAATTGCTACAAAGGCAATTACTTTAAAGGAGATTCGTCTCGGCTGACTTGTTAGTTTTTTAAGTGATGCCTTTACCTGAGGAAGTTCACTCTAGAACGTAAAAGATATAAGTCTAGGGGCTGCTGAATTTTCAGATACAGGGTCATTCGCTAGTAAATGATCGAAGTCTTGTTGAAGCTGGTATGAAGGAACTTTCAACAAACGATGTATATTGAACCTGGGACACTCCTGATACTACAACGGGAGCTTAAAAATTTTGTTCTTGTGGTTTAACATCTAGACAAACCATATTTGATAAACAGTGCCCTTCTGATGACTTCAAAAAACTAAATGTGAGGAACACAATTCTAATAACCAGTTATAATCCTTCAGATTTTAAATTTCCACGAATCAAGTTTCACCTTCAAATACCAGATTGGTCAATATTTTCTCACGACAGAGCCTGCGACTGGAACAAATCGATGGGGAACTACGGAAATGTGATTGTTTCAAATTCTGAAGCATTTTCAGAGCCTAAAGGTTTTTTCAAAAATCCATTTGCAGTAAAAGTAATATCTTCTAACACTGGAATTTTTGAACACCCTTCATATTCGCTGGCAACACATCAAAAGGGTTTTCTTCCATCTGATTATCTTCATTATATGTGTTTGACAATGTTCCTTGCTGAGTGGTTCTTGTTCGGACTTCCATTGTCATACTATTAACTGAAAAATAGATTGAAAGGTTTGATTAATCAAAGAAAAAAGTGTTTTGACAAAAGATTGAGATAATGAAAATAAAAGAGCTGAGTCACAAACATTTTAAATGGAGAAATATAAAGTATTATAAAAAAACATCGAAATTAAGTTTAATGCCTAGTGTACTCACGACGTGTCGACAGCTGATATTCTCAAACGTCTCCTAGTGATGATTTACAAAATTTCAAAGAACGGTCTGTTCAAAAGACCCGAATACCCTGTAGTGGAGAAAGGGAGAAGTGCTACCAATGAGGAGCTACTTGAAAGGCACTCTGATCGGTTACAGTGGATAATGGATGTATTGACGAGATATTCTCGTTTATCGAGCCGGACTTGGTCCATCGTTTGGTTAAGAGGGTTCCACTCCGGATTTGTACGCTGGGGTGACTCAATGCATCGTTGTTGAGAATGTTAGTTTCCTTGAATTGTCTTCTGGACCAGCTCTTCTTCTTGTGTATGACCTCGGCTTCAGGCCCACGATCGAATTCACAATAGAAAAGGATTGTCAGCGCAAACTGCCGTTTCTCAACGAGGGACAATCAGAAGTATATGAAAAACTCCGGTCTAGAGAAAAACAACGCTTATTGGACAATACCTGAGTGAACATACCAACCACCATCAATCTACGAAGAAGGAATTTGTCAATTCCCCGATTTATCAATACCAAAGAAAGTCTCAATAAGGAACAGAACAACATGAGGAAGAATCTTCAGAAGAACGGCTACCCGATGAGGTTATTGAATCGGACATTGGCCCAGGCGAATCACAAGAATGCCAATATTAATTTGCATTATATACGGAAAAACACTTTCAGAGAGGATCAAGAGGGAAATACAACGTCTGAGTATATTTTTGATCAGGAGATACAATACTCCGCCAGCTCACTCGAAGGCGACCACCGAATAAAAACAACAACTGCTTTTACGAAGTACTATGCAAGTGTGTCGAATCCTACATGGGAGAAACCAGAAGAACCATCGATACTGAGAATATGTGAACGAAAAAAAAAAAAACACACAACCAGGAGAAAACCCCGCATTCGAAAATAGGGAGCATGTTTGGACAAACCATCACACCATCTTATGGTCTGAAGCTTTTATACATACGGTTGATAAATGGTTCGAAAGAAAATTAGGGAAAGCCGCCTTCATTGTCAGCAACGAAGCATCCAATCACCCAAGCGTAAAAATCAGAAAAGTGTGGAAACCACTTCTCCAGAGGTCATTTCGAGGTCAAACCGATCAGCGTATCTCTTAATTCACCCTTTTCATCGATCATAGGGAATTGGGAATACCAGCTATCGAAACATCGTGAGTACATTCAACTTGAAACTTTGTTTCAACAAATTTTCATATAACTTCATATAACATATTTCTCCAGTTAATTTTTTTAACCTTTTTATTTCATATTGAATATCTACATTTTTTGTCAGAACATCATTTTGATCAATCGAACCTTTGATTTAATTTTTTTGACCAAAATTTCATTTCAATTTTTCAGTTTTGCCCTATCGAATTTGTATTTCTTCGAAGATTTTTCCTCAGAGCAGGTTCCAATAGATTAGAATATATACAATGAAAGTCCCATATCTCTATTTCAGTTTGTTTTTGTGGTGAAAAACGATTTTATGAAATATGACGGCCTTCTAAAACTATCGATAATAAAACCAATGTTTGCATAAAATGAACTTCATTGAAGAGGTATATCATTATAAGTTGAAATTATTTGTCTTATGGAAACAGAGAGTGCATGAAACATTGTTTAAACTGCTTTTTCCTGGTAATAACGCATCTTTCATTGAGGGAAATCTTTTTCCAATATGTGTGGAGGAGTCGATGGTGAGTGTTCTTATATCGCTGTTATCAGACATTTTTATAAAATAATTATCGAAATTCAGCTTCATTATATGAAAATTCTACTGATTTGGACAAACCTCTGAAGCAAACTATGTTTGTATGAAAGATAATAGGTTCCTATTGGTTGAAAATCTGTATCGTCATGAAAAATCTGTGTCATAGTGAATCTCATCATGAAAAGGATAGTGTAGTACGGGTGTAGAGAAAGTACAGGAATGAAGCCAATTACGTGCAATTGGCAATTGGCGAATTACCGTAATTGGCTAAGGCCTCGTGCTTACAATAATTTTTCGCCTGTGCATAATGGAAAGTTTTCCCCTAGTTACGTTATATAGTATTACTCATGGATTCTACATTGAAATTCTTGAAAAACTTCTTGAATATTAGTATATTAGTTAGCATCACTTCCGATATTCCAAAATATTATAAAAAAATGATAACATTTACTAATGACTTCTACGAGTACATCTGAATTTGAGAAAGAATACATCGAAAATCGGTTCATTCACAGTGTCACTTTCAATCTGCTGTTAATAGATTGAATAGTGCCACATTACACTGTAGCTTCGTTATTCACTATGTTTAAGTAGTGAAACTTTCGTTGAAGTCTGCAAGTCTGCTGATGAAAAAAATCAAAAATTGCATTCACTGTTTTTCATCTCAGTAAACCGAGGTTAATTTTTGTGATCATGAATTATAAATGTTATTTATTGGATAGGAATCATAGCAATGGAATCAATCAAAATCCCAGTGAGTTTCTCAGCTAAGATCTTGTGAGTGGAGTGCATATTCACCCTCTGTGTTTCAGCTCATGAGCACGAATCAATAATCGTCAACTCAAATCGAGTTAACGATTCGTCCACAAAAAAAAAACAGTGACTGCAGCGCATGCACTTGTGTTCTTCTTTGTGCAATCAAATATTTACTTTTTATAATGGAAAACCCATTTGTCATTATGCACTCACTGTGCGTCGACCTATTGATTTTCACGAAACGTTGCCGTTTCCAGTCAATTTCGAAACACCATAAAATAGGTTATATAGCATCGATCTCGAAAATGGACATAAGTAGCTCATTTTTTAACAAAAAGTCAGCAGTGTTTCTGCTTGGGACAGCCAAAAACTTGTCTAGAACATAAGATGAATATAAACTGAAACTAAATAATATATGAATCAGTAATCAGTCTCCTTTTCCAAGTTTTATAAGAAATAGTAATTGTTAATTCCAAGCATTTGAATCAGGAGACATAGTAACCAATAACACCTATTTCTTGTCCTAAAAAAAAATTATAAAAAATTTCAATTCATATAGTACCTTAAAATAAACTTACTCAATAAAAAAGATGAATGAATAAAATAATTCAATGAACTTTTTGTCAGGCTTGACAGTACTCATATATTCTGCTCAACTAAGAACAGGATATTCCTCAAAACTCTCATGACTCTGCACATCATCGTACTCTTCTCAGATACAGATGGTCGGTAAGCCTCCAACTTTTAAAGTTATTGTTATTCGACCTCATACCGCGCCATGCAGGAAAATTGTCGCATCAAGCGGAAATTCCGCATATAGAAGTGAAAGACGAATGTGTCTCGTATATTTTTTATGTATAAAATGATTTACAATCGTTGGGAGACACTTTACTGTGACAATTTGAGATAATATTATCGAACGAATTTTTTACGAATGCTGGTGCTGTCCTCATGAATCTTGATATGAGGCATCTACAATATGTGCCATAAGGAGCTCCCATCGGAATAACATTTCAAAGCAGACCTCCATAACATCGAATTGAAAATGTCAATAGATAAGCTTGTTTTTATGAACAAAGGATTTGACGAATATATATTTTTTAAGACTGAGTGAATACAGACAAAAATAGGTCTTTTATTATCTCGAATTCAATTTTTTTCATATATATATATATATATGTGTATATATATATATATACACAGATCTGATGTTCAAAGAATACTGCGTGAATCGATAGACAGGAAATACGAATTTACACGAATTTTTGAAGTTTATGAACCTCAGAAAAATCTATTTCGGCAAGGAGTTCCAAAGTGCAGCTGATCTATTGAAAAAAGATTCCTGACCAATCGAGTGGAATCCTTGTAGACAATTTATTTCGTAACTCTACGGCAACCTATTATATAAATGACTTGCGTTTCATGTCCTAGTGACTGTTTTTGGGTCCATCCGTCGATGGCAGCAAAATATACCAGCATCTTTCATTTTCTGCCTCACATGCGGAAATGTGTTGTGTGAAGCATCCTGCCCTTCCTCTGTGGTATTTACAATGGAGTAGTTGCTTTCTGACAGATGTCAGTCATCATCCTACTAAGAAGCTATGAAGTTGAAACTAGCATGAATTTCTGAATTGATTGATGGTTTGCCTGATAGGCTCTAGCTGGAAGCTATAGTGGTTTACTGCCACATTATATTGGCTGTTGAAAACTTAGCTAATAGCTGAGTTTCTCAACTCTTTAAAAATCGGCTCAAACTCGTGAAGCGCATTCTTAGTATCGATGAACATACCAAATTAACAAGAGAAATGGGTTATAATCCAAGTGAGTGTGTATTGTGGATTGCACATCTATCCTTGAGATGCGTGGGATATTTTTTTGGCTCAACGGACTAGGAATTTTCTGTTAGAAGTTAGTCATATAATCAATATAACACCATTAAAATTCCTTGAATACTCGTGCTTTCTGAGGAAACTGTAATACAGAGAAACCCATATTGCGCACTGATAAGTTATTTTTCAATCGACATGAAACTGAGTCGAAAATCCTAGATAGAAAACATCGTAAAATATCCACCCCTTATTCTTGATGAACTCTTTGACTGTTATTATCATTAATTTTGACTGGTATTGGCATACCAGTTTCAGTGATATATCGAATATTTCGGAAGTTAAACCAGAAATAGGAGTTGTATCTTTATTTGCCATTTCCAACCAAATTATCTTACAATAATTATATCATAACATTTAACCCCCTGTATGAAAATTATCGATAAAAAAAGACGAGAATTTGTCATTTCAAGTTTATGGTGGATGATCGAGATAAGTATTCAGTTCTTTCAGTGGAACTGCCCAACCACTTGTTTTGTATTTATCCTCAAATAGTTAGATATTCTGATAGGGAATCTTAGTCTGTGATTTTCACCAACGGTTATAATTCATGAAAATATATTTTTGTGCTCTTCTAAATCTTTGTCCTCGTCAGGCAAAAATAAAATAATGCTGAATGGTAATGGTTCGGACTTCCATTGCCTTTATTATTAGCTCTATTGAAACTTGTTGCTATGAACGAAAGGATAAAAATACAAATCAAGTGGGAAAATCAAATCGATTTTTTTTTCTGCCAATGATGAAATTGAGGATGATTGATCAGAGAAAATAATGTTGTTACAAACAAATCGAGATATGGAATATGAAATAAGAGTCAAATAATCTCATATAAAGAAATAAATGAAATAATATCGTGACAAGAAAATTAAGGTGTCGAATGTGAAATATTAGTCAAAAAATGTAAATAAAGAAATAAATGAAATATTATGAGAAAATGTTGAAATCAAGGTTCAAGTCGAGTGTACTCACGACGTTTCGATTGCTGGTATCCGCAATCGTCTTCGGGTGATGACTGACAATATTTCGAGGTATATTCGGTTATAAAGCCTCGATTTCACTATGGTAGGGAAAGCGGCGGTACTAACATGGACGCAAGCGGGTGCTACTACTAGCCAGATATGGAAGTTTTTGGCGCGAATGCGTCGTTTTCTGAGGATGTAGACGGATTCCTTGAAATTCCTCTTGAACCAGTGCTCCTCCTTGTGTATGACCTCGGCTTCAGAACTTTTAATGCTGTGATGGTTTGACCAAACATGCTCCGCTATTCCTGATTTCGTTGTTCCTCCTCGTTCTGTATTTTTCTTGTGTTCGCCTATTCTCACTTCCAATGGTCTTTTGGTTTCTCCGATATAAGATTTGCGCACTCGCATGGCATCCGGTAAACAAAGTTGTTGGTGTCGTTGTTTTTATTCTGTGGTCGAATTTTTTTGTGAGCTGGCTGCGTATTGCGTTCCCTGATCGAAAACAGACTTTGACGTTGTATTCTCCTATCTTCTTGACCCTCTCTGAAAGTCCTCCCACGTAGGGGATGGCAACAGTTTGCTGTTCCAGTATCTCCTTAGTGTTACTCTGATTCGTCTGGGCCAATGTTAATGATATAGACAATGGAAGTACGAACTTTTAACCTTCAGCAAGGAACATTGTCAACCACATTCAAGCAAAAAAAAAATTGAAGTCATATCAAATGTTCGAAATATAATTCCACGAGATTAGGTATATCTTTTTACTAAATGTAGTGATGGTCTCTCAAATATTTTCTTCGATGCTGCAGGACGTGATGACCAACCAGAACCAAAAAATAAAATAAATCAACGACACAAATACATTTTGCCGAAACATTTCAAAAGATTCCCAATCCTACACATCCCTACTCAATCGGCAATCGACCGAAACTCTGGTTAAACAAGTTCCCTTCAATTTGCATAAATAAATGCCAGCCGTGCTTGCAATGTCTGGAGCCAACCACAACACTGCTTGGTTTACATAAATATCTCTACTCAGAGGAGACTTGTAATTTCACCTTTACGATTTTATAGTGAACCACACTAAATCCCTTGGGGCCGGTTCACTTGTTTTATTAAAGGGATGTGGTTCGAGCAGTAGTTTGTTGGGGCTTTGTATAATTATGGGATTAGATCTCGCCTCTCATGTTTTTAACCGGAACGAATTCCAGCGGGATTCTTTTGTTATCCATTGTTTTCACGGAGATATCCCAGTTTTTGAGTGAACTTTTTTATCTTCTCGAGCGCTATGGGGAAATAGAGTCGGTATTCTGGAAGCGCATCCTAGTTTGAACACCTGTATGGCAGAGATGAGCCTTCTTCTTTATTAGTTGTTCTATCCCATTTGAGACTTCGAAGTAGTCAAGTTGAATAATTATAGCGGTGTTGACCTGAATATATTAGTGGATAATTATTTCATCACATAATGTGATGAAATTGTGTATTGTGCAACAAGTGGGGAAAGTTCACTCGTCTGTTTGGGGCACTCGTCCTTCAGGCTCGTGCCACAAACTTCGACACTCGTGAGAAAAATGTTTTGCCCACATGTTGTACACTATACTTTTTCTACAACTGCAACAATTCATAGAATAAAAGTAATGTAACTTAATATTTATTTTAATGGTTAGTTAATGGTTGTAAGTTTTATTTAACACCTATCTGACTGAATTTGAAATAGAATTTCCAATAACTATCTAATTCTTCTTATCTACTGAAAAACCTACTAATAACAAAAGACTATGTTAATTCGAAAACGGCGGAAGAAATTCGAAAAATAATTTCTTTTGAATAAACTCACCTTCATTAGTAGATATTTCTTGTCTGGAGCTTCATTTCAAAATTTCTGCAATTGCATCGCGCGTTCTATTGTTTTGCTAACCTCGAAAATGGAAAAATGATTATAATTCTGTTGGAAAGTGATGAAGAAGGATATATAGAATGAGGAATTTCGAGCGGAATTGGCTGAGAAACAAACCTAGGCGTAAAACCCCGATTTCTTGTCTTTGGGGGGCCGTAACTCCGAAACGAAGGGCGAGCGCCACGTTTTGACTTCAGATGCGTGTTCAGCGGCTCAAATTACGTAAGTTGAGAAAAAAATTTTTTTAAAAAGCTCGGGTGAACGGATAACAGACTTTTACCGAAAACTGTGACCAAAGAGTAGAAACGCCTTTAAAGTTTTCGACATCTCTTCAAAGTATACCAAAAGTACACTTTCCGAAAAAGATTTTATTTCTGTATTTCTTCTCCATTCCATGAATTTTTGGTATGCCAATTCATACTTTTTTTTTGATATTTCCGGAAACAAATCTGACGTTACTTCTGCAGCTTTTTCCAAAGTCTCTGGCGGAGTATTATCAAAATCTTCACTACTGTCAGTTTCCATATCCATATCCATTGTAAATAGGTAGGTAATTAGATATAAAAAATATTTAATGGAAATTGCGATTATTATCAACGCAGGAATGAAAACTACCTACGTACCTCAAAAATTTTGAAAACTTTTATAATATGCCAGTTGAAGCTGAACAGCAGCCAACTAAGATTTTGTCGATTTTTGTTGACTCCGTATAAAAGTATGTAGTGTAGGGCAAAGTGCCGTGAGGAAAAATATTTCCCACAGTATGAGCAATACTTGGTTTTGAAATTAGGTAAACTATGAGAAATACGCTACTTTTTATAGCAGATGTAGAAAGACATGTATTTTTAGCGTTTTTCCCGTTCACCTCTGCATCTCGGTACATACAGGACTATTTTAATTTTTTTTTTCTGAATCGACAAAGATTCAGTATACTCCAGATTGAAGAACTTTTTTCCTGCAGGGTCGATAGTTTTCGAGCTATTGATAGAAACTGAAAACAGGTCAGATTTTTTTGGTATTCTTCTTAATCAGTAATCTTCCTTTCTACATATACCTGAGCCGACTGGAGAATATGCTCAGGAAACACAGAAGAAATATCATACTTTACAATATCAATAGTGAACTGGTAGTGGATAACTGGAGTTAGCCAAAGTTTTCGTTTTCAAATTCTGTTAATATTTATATAGGGTGGTCTGTTGAAATGGTTTCGAATATACTTCAACATCATTGTTATATCACCAACTACTTTTCTCTATCCACTATTTAATTCTCGAAATGTTGTATTCTGCCGGAAAACTTAATTCATTTCAAACATTAACGTAGCGCGGCTTCTCCATTGAATTCATGTGCACAATATATTCGAATACCTTCGAAGATTGAATACTAGCAATTACCACGAAAAATGTATCAAACAAGTGAATTATTACAAATTTCAAACTCCTTTCCATAAACCAAATTCCTACTTGCCTTATTACCCTATTCGTTATATAAATACCAAGCATTTATTAACATCACACTGAGTTGACCATTGAAAGTGAAACGTTGTTTTTCAAACCACGGCACCCTATAAATTAAAAAAAAATGTAATTTTAATATTCTCTGACTGGAATATCACCCTGAATTCCACTTTCATAGGCAGACAATATGTTATTTTTCCAGTGTGTACATAAATAATAACAGGGCGTTACACCGAGAGATAAAACAACCCAACATTAAACGCTCGGCTTGCGTGTTTTTTCCTCGTTTAACTTCCCTTTCGACAGCAAAAACAGGTGTGTGAACTTTTCCGAGTAAGTGGATTGGAATACGCCGAACTGGGTGATCCCTCCTGCGAGATAGACCAGAAGAGTTTATTTCGTAATCACTTGCAGTAGAACAATTAACCCAACCAGTTAATCAATTCAGAAAATTGTAGAATATTCTTGAAAGGGTCTATCTCGCTACACTCACTTCGTAAAAACAGTGTATCGAATTTATCTGATGAAGTCACTATTACCATATTTTTGTTTGAAATTCTTGTTCAACCCCCGAAACGAAAGTCAATTGCGTTCCTTTGCAGAACTATATTTTGGTTTCAATATAAATGTTGAAATGAACCCCAAAATGCCGTGAAATCATTGAATTTGAATCATTTATATTTTCTAATTGAACTTGATCTTCAAATGCTGATTCTATAGAGGTACGCACTAGTGTTTTTTCTTTGTGGTTTACAATGAATATCAGAATAAAATTGCGTATTGATGACGTGTTAAGTCAAATTCGATACCTTTTTTTTAATTCAATGAGAGCGGAAATCACTCTTGTTTTTCGAATGAAAGGTAAGTTTCAAATTCTGGTAATACAAAGACATTCAATTGACAACTCTCTTCATTCTCTTCATCTTTATGCCGATGATGTTCAGCTATATGCTGCCTGTGACTTCAATAATGTCAATGGAAGAATTCGGAATCTGAATGAAAATATCCAAAATATATGTGAATACTCTGAAGAGCATGGACTGCTGATTAACCCAACAAATACTCAAGCTCTGTGTTTGGGATTAAGGTCATTGGTTGCCCGCTGCAAAGAAAATTAAACTGTTTCTGTTGGTGATGTAAATATAGAGTTAAGTAGTGGATCCAAAAACCTTGGTATTATATTTGATGAGTTTCTCAGTTTTGAAAAGCATGTTTTGGGCAATCTGGAAGTATGTTACTTCAAATTCAAATCACTTTGGAAGTATGAAAACGTACTACCACAAAAAACGAAATGGAATTTAGTAAATTCTCTGATCTTGAATCAAATTGATTATGGATGTAATGTATACTACTCCTAATTAAATGAAAGAATGAAAAATCGTTTACAAGTTCTCCAAAATGATTGCTTACGTTTCGCTAATGTTGGTATCTGTAAAAGAGATCATGTGACACCTTTTTATAATGACATGAAAATTCTTAAAATTGAGTACAAATATGCAGTGTTGTACGGATCAACCATCTACAGTATTGTTAACTCTCAAATACCGGAATATCTCTACGAGTTACTCATCAGACGTCGTTCAGTTCATAATGTTAACATAAGAAAAGGTGATTTATTCATAAATTCACAACACAACACCACAAAATTCGAGATGTGCTTCGAATACGTTGCCCCTACCATTTCAAACTGACTGTTTGTAACTCACGAAATGATTGATTGATACTGTAAATTTAAGCAGATTCCCATTTGAGCTAATAATACATGCTCTTTGTCAATAATCAGGTTTCATTTTGGGAAGCATATCGTTTTTTTGTATTATTTTGTCTTTTTCTTCTTAAACTACTATTCATTAATATTGATATATGTGAAGTGTGAGATACCCTCGATAAAAATATTCAGGAATATGTATTAATTTTTTATTACTTTAACTGTGCAATCGATATACTACATAGTACTTGTATTTGAATCTAATTCAATCTGTATTCCATCGCTTAAATAGGTACTTATATATCTGTATAAATGCTCATTCACTTACATGACTATGCATTATTTAATTTTCATGGAGCATACTGCGCATATCTGATGACAAAAAACTTTTCTTTCGCTCATTTCAATGTTCGATCATTGTCCACTGGCTTTGATTTGCTCTCTGAATTTTTGAATACTGAATCTTATGACGTTCTGGGTTTATCAGAAACGTTTTTGAGACCTGACATCCCTGATAACTTGTTTAAAATACCTGGATACAAACTTGTCAGAAAGGATAGGAATGCGGGGAGAGGGGGAGGAGTAGCTTTTTATATAAAAACAACGATCAAATACAAAATATTGGATCTTGAATCAAATGATTCCATTGAGCAGTTGTGGATTTCTATGAAGATTGAAGGTAAGAGGCTGTGTCTGGGAACCCTGTATAAACCTCCACACTTAAACACATTACAATGTCTCCAAAATCTGGAAAACAATATGAATATTGTACTACCTGAATTCGATCACGTTTTATTTGGAGGTGATCTTAATATTGATTTACTTAAAAAAAGTATTGACACATCAAACTTTATAGATTTTATCTCAAAATATGGCATGCAACAGGTAGTAAATGAATGTACCCGTCTTAACGATAGATCACAAACTTTAATTGATGTCATAGTTACTTCTTGCGCTAATTTGATCTCAAATGTTGATGTTATTAACATGGAAAATATTTCTGACCATCATCTTGTATGTTGTCAACTGAAACTGAAGACTGCGCGACAGAAAGAATTAATTCACACGTATAGAGACTACTCGACATTCGATTATAACCTATTTCTTGAAGATTTAAATAATATCAATTTTAATCAGATTTATGAACTCCATGATGTGAACGAGATGGTCTTATTCTGGAATGATAATCTTACCCGGTTATTTGATATTCATGCTCCAAAAAAAAATGTCAGGATCACAAAAAAAAGGGCACCTTGGCTTACAGAAAATTTGAAAATCATGATCAGGCTCAGAGATCAAGCTCTCTCGAAATATAAAGTAACAAAAACTGAGACAACATGGAGTGACTATAAAAATCTCAGGAATACGGTCAATATGGCGATTAAATCAGAAAAACGCGCTTACTTGAATTCTCAATTCAAAAAAAACCCATCATGCTTCTGGAAAACCCTAAAAAATTTAAATGTTACGAATACAGATGATATTGATGCTTGTGATATAGAACCTGAAATTTTTAATAATTATTTTGTAAATAGCGTTCCTAAAGGACCCAGCGGTATCAGAGCGAATTCCTATGCCGGAAAAAAATTACCTGGGCTGAATGAGGAATTCTCCTTTAGAGCGGTAACTGCGGACGAAATTGAGAGAATTATTAGAAAAATGAAATCTAATGCCATGGGATGTGATGATATCAACCTAAAAATGATTTTTATAGTCATTCCACAATTTTCTCCTCACTTAACGTTCATTATCAACAAATGTTTAAATACTGGAGATTTCCCTTCGACCTGGAAGCATGCGAATGTTATTCCTGTTCCTAAAATTACTAATCCCATCTCCGTAGCACATTTTAGGGCTATCAGTTTACTGCCTACCTTATCTAAGATTCTTGAAAAGATTGTTGCATCACAAATCAGGGAGTACTCAAATAAACATAATATCCAATTCCCTGTTCAGTCTGGATTCCGGGAGAATCATAGCACTACTACTGCCCTAACGAAAGTGGTTGATGACATGTTCATAGCTACAGATAGAAAAAAATGTACAGTTCTGATTCTACTCGATTATAGCAAAGCTTTTGACACTATTGACTATACCATTATACTGTCGAAACTGAGATATTATGGCTTTGATGAAATATCCTTGAACTTTTTTCAAAATTATTTGAGTGATAGGAGTCAGAGGGTTGTGGTAAATAATAAATACTCGAATTTTCTTAAGCTGAATAGAGGAGTACCACAAGGCAGCATGCTGGGACCTCTACTATTCACTTTATACACGGCTGACTTTCATTCGTATCTGGAGCACTGCAACATGCATCAATACGCCGATGATACTCAACTATATTACTCATTTGATTACGCTGATCTGAAAGAGTCCGTTGTAAAAATCAACTCGGATATTTGTAAAATTGAACAAAAATCATCTGAGCACTTGCTGCGTCTCAACGGAGATAAGACTGAACTTTTGGTATTTGGTAATCAGCGTGAAAAAGTTGTTACACATCCACATTTTGCTATAAGAGTGGGAGATAACATTCTCACACCCAGTAATTCTTCCAAAAACTTAGGACTGTTTATTGACTCTAACTTGAGATTCGGTACTCATGTTGGAAATCTTCTACAGAAATCATACTTCAAGCTAAAATCCTTATACCTCAATCGCAATATTCTCAGCCAGGCAGTGAAATTACAGCTTTCTGATTCTTTGGTACTGAGCCAACTATCATATTGTAACATTACATACTGGCCCGCTCTTTTGAACAAGGACAAGCGAAGGTTGCAGAATATACAGAATTCTTGTTTAAGGTTCAGTTTCAACCTAAGAAAATATGACCACATTACGAGTGCCATGAATGACTCGAAGTGGCTGTCGCTCGACGAGCGTTACCGCGTTAGCATGTTATGCCTTATTCACAAATTGAAAAAATACAACTCCCCAATATATCTAGTGGATAAATTAAAATCTGGAATACAGGTGCACGACTGCCCCACCAGATATCGTGACTTATACACCGTACCCAGACACAGCACCTCATTGTTTCAATCTTCCTTTAGTTATATGTCGGTGAAATGTTTCAACAGTCTTCCCCCTTCTCTAAAAGCTATTCAGGATACCCAGACCTTCAAAAATAAGCTCAAACAGTATATTATCAACAACAGATAGCGATTGAATCCATAGAAGCGGATCATTGGCAGTGGTTGGTGATCGAACACTACCACATTATTTCTAACTGTTCTGCACATGAAACTTTGTATTCTCCGTAATTTAAAATCTTTATTTCACTGTGTATTTCGATAGGATGGTTACGTGGAAGAGCAGCTTTGCTGAACGGCGCCATCCCATTGCAATTTTTTTTTTTCTGTATATTATATGAATAAAGACACATTATTATTATTATTATTATATAAAGAACTTTTCGAACTCAAAACATTGAGGTCCTTCAAATCTAGTTATAAAAAACTTTTGCTCACTAAGCAAATGGATCTCTACCGATGAAGGGTGAATCAAAATGATGCCCAATATTTTTTTATTGTTATTATTATTGTTGTTCTCTAATTATTTCACCTCAATGTCCTTTTAGTGGTTTGTATTTAGTGCCAGGAAAAATTAGTTAGAATACACATTTCAAATTATTGCTGTTTGTATTTCAGAATATTTAATGTATTTTTTTTTTGAGGCAGAATTGAGAAATGGCTTGCCAATATTCTGCCTTTTGAAGTATATCCAATATGTTCGAATATTGTCATATTCTTCAGTTTATTCGAGCGAGCTTGAAGACCAGAATGAATCCTCTTGAATGCTAGTCCCACTTCATCTGAAGAGGATGAAGGACTAACCTCCGTCTGGAACAATATACTCCTTGGTTCCATGCCCGACAGATGCCAGGGTAGAATTTTTTGCTAAGTTTTCACCCGTATGTATTTGTTGTGAATTAGTAATCCTGCTCCGACACCCATTGAATATAATTCATCGCCCTTCGTGGTATTAGCCAGAAGGATAGTTATTTTCTGACAGGTTCCACTCCAGTTAATTATAATCTGTAGGTAACTTGAGGCTGCCAGGAAGGAATAATTTCTCCAGATGATTTGATTCAAAGCCAGTTCACATCTGCGTTCATTGACCAATATACGTGTACTTTGAACTGATTCAGAACACCTGTTGACATGAAGTGAAACAAAGTTTGTTTGTGTCCCACGCACCCTCAATACATCTATCTGCACTATCGGAGTTTGTGCCAAAAATTCGGTGGAAACGGGTATAATTCCGAGATACTAGTATTCTCAGATTTGTCATTAGGTTTTCTATCAACTGGGGGCCAAGATACAGTCATAGTCAGGACTATTGATACGAATGTTCTTCTCATATTACCTGAGAATGTGTATGAAGATTATTCAGTAATAGTGTATGAGTGATATAGTCAATGAACGAATTCAAACTCTTCAATTATGCATTATATAGTGTTATATAGTGTTATTTCTTTCTATGATTTTCAAGATGTCGAATATACAGTTGTATAAATTGTAACAAGAACAAATCAATAAAAATAAATAAATAATTTAAAAAAAAGAATAAAATATAAAACAGTGTCAAATGGATAATTTCGTTTCATCCTGTTCATAGAATAGAACATACGCCTCTCCACTCATGAGAGATAAAACACAACCACCAGTAATCACTTACTCATTATAACTAAATGTTCTTCTCTCTCTCCAGGCACAGACCATGGGTCTACTGGCAGAGGGAAGAATACTCATGTGGGAATTAATAGCTGTAATGTCTGTATTAACTGTAATGAGTAGAGTTGCCAATAAACTATCTATCAATTTTGGGGAAATTGGTGACACGTGGGCATCGTTGTACTTGTGCCATCTTCCAGAATAAGGGTGTCGGCAGTAAGCTGTGTAGAGACCACTATCTGCAGACCCGTTGTGATTT
Source organism: Zygogramma bicolorata (assembly GCA_032362365.1). NCBI lineage: Eukaryota > Metazoa > Arthropoda > Insecta > Coleoptera > Chrysomelidae > Zygogramma > Zygogramma bicolorata. The sequence goes on along the minus strand of JAVJAQ010001217.1, from coordinate 467,781 downwards.
AAAAGTGCGTAGGGATTATAGCTACAAGGAGCTACATTGGCTGACGCATAATTATTCATCTCCAGACCTTCTACCGGAAAATTCACGGTGACAAATAATTTCTCTCTGTTTTTTCTTTTGTGGAAAATCGCTTAAGATGGATCACCAGTATCCAGAGAAATTGATGTATTGATAAATATTTCGAGCATTTTCGTCTTTTTTTACGTTTGGAGCACGTTGGTAGCTCATTCCCATCTAACATTTCTTCATTTGTGAATGAATCCAAATAATGATATATGCGGAGAAATGAAGACATTTATCATTATTATCGGAAGATGAATGAAGCATGGAAAACATTATTGATTAACGCTTTCACTTCACAGAGAGTGTAGCCTCCCACAACCTGTGTCTGGTTGAACGGATCTAGGGTTTGTTAGCGCTAGCTTTTTGGGCGTAGCAAGCGTTTCGTCGAGGGCTACGAAAGCCAATGTCAAATGCGAATCGGCAATGGTAGAAGTGATCTCCATTGTCGCCTTGCGCTCACTGCTTTCTCTACTTCAGTATGCTGGTAATTGAGAGCTGGGATGAGAAAACAAAAAGGAAAGATGTAAACTTTCGATAAAGCCATAGTTCCATTCATTATCATTCTGCTATACAGACAGTTCACAACGAAAAGTCCACTGAATTACTCTGCTTGTGTTCGATTGCCATTCATTTAGAAAAGAAAAGGTTAGAATCGGATTGAAGAGCATTATAGTTCCGACCACTCTAACCTTATATTTCTTCATGACTGAATATCCATGTATAACTTCGTCTGTATGGAAATTTTATTCTGATGACATCTGAATCAACTAATAACATTTATTATCGTTTCAGATCTGCTTATTGTAAAAAACATGATTGGAGCTGGAGTACTGTATTGAAAGTGTTTCAATTCGGATCGAAATGAACATATTTCCGCTTTCTGTGTTGCCGTTGAGTTTTGTTACACCTAGTATATGCGGAACGATATCATTCCATTCAGAAATGTTTCCACACATTCACACTGAAATTCCAGGATGGAGCACTGTTGGGATGGTATCCAGTGGTCTACACAGCAATTTGGATAAGGCGTATTGGCTACACAGAACTATCTATTTTTGTGTGATGTGGCACATATCGTGGATGACTGTAATAGGGTTACTTAAGAGATTCAGGAGAGTAGTTTTATCGAAAAATCTACATCACACCTGTTTCATGCGTACCAAAATATCAACAACGTTTTTATACCATACCTATCATTGAAATCCATATAATTTTCATAACGGCAAACAACTTCGTTAGCAGATATTGAGTATTTTGATCTAAGCTAACTTGGGGTAATTGTTTTGAGGTTACAGAGAATTTACACAATAATCAATCTATCAATCAATAACATTTATTGTATATAAAGAAGATAATTCTTATTACAAGAGTGTTTGATTACAGTCTAGCAAAATTAAATGTAGAGAAGAAAAAAGTATTCCAATTCGATAGGAAAAACACAATCTAGATTACAAGATTCAATTGATGCGCTAGTAACGATGTTATTCCAGATAACCATGACGTTCACTCATTAATAATAAACGAACGTAATTTCAACATATTCATCAGAGAAAAGACCAGTTGTTTCAAGCTCTGAAAAGATGCACAATTGAGGAAGTTTATGAGGTCATTCAGATCATGCAATTGCTGAAATATCTGACATTTCCTTATTCCTTCAAAAATTGGGCAATGAAGTAGTAAATGTTCTAATGTTTCCTGTTGTTGTGAGTTACAAATTGTACAGAGCTCTTCTGCATCGATGATATAACAGGAACCATTAAAAGTGAATTTTAAGCGTTTTCTATTGCTAGTTCTGATTTGTGCAATTATTCTTGTGAAATATATTGGACAAGACACCCTAAGGTATGTCTGACCTGTGGGACTTAGCAGTAGGGATTGAAAAATTGAAGGATAGCTTGATAATGACAGTTTTTCTAGGTCGTTTCTACGTCATGTGCTTTCATAAGTGTCTAGAATGTTTTGTGATTTTTTCTTAGTGGGATTGTCCAGGAATGCATCCCACCGATGACCTTGGTTCGAGAAAGATAGGTATTCCTTCACTTGAAGGGCCCAGTTGAATTTGGGGTCTGAGTTTAAGTAACGCAATCGAAGGAAACACATTTTTGGTAATCGAGTGTTTTTCATTTTGTTCATTCTTGAGAGCCATGAGAGCGATGATTCTAAAATTACGCGACTGAGGTTGTATGTCCCAGTTTCGAGGCGAACAATGTAGTCAGGGGTATTTTTAGACAGAGATAATAAACGCTTGAAGAAAAAGACTTGTATTCGTTCGATTATTTCAGGGTAGCGTAAGCCCCAGATGCCTATTCCATATGAAAAAGACGATAGGATGATGGATTCATATAATTTTATCCTTGCATCCTAAGAAGTTGTTTTCGTCCTGCACATCAAGTTCATAACTGCACCGATTGCCTGAGTAGCTTTTGCTACTGCTTCCTTAGACATTTCTAGAAAAAAAGATGAGGACGAAAATACAACACCCAAATAAGTGAAATGTTTGACAACCTCAAGGGGCTTATTGAAAGAAAAAACTTACATTGATAGTTTGATTTGTATCCCCCTCTACTGAGTATCATTATTTTAGTTTTAGTCGTGTTTACTTGCAGTTTATTATCCTGGGAGTATTCTTCGAGCACCCTTAATTTTTTGGTTATGTCTATTTGTGAGTCACTTAATAGGACAATGTCATCTGCATACAACAACATCATCACATCATGCTTGCCGTCTATATTTACCCCTGTGAGACCTCTGGAGTGAAAGTAGTTCTCGATGTCAGAAAGAAATAAAGAAAATAAATTTGGGCTTAATGATTCGCCCTGTAATACGCCATGAGATATATCATAAGTTTTAGAGAATTTATTGTTCACTCTAACAGACATTGTGGCGTGATCATACAAATTTTTGAGAATCCTAACATATTTCGAGCTGATACCTACCTTGTATAACTTGTGCCATAGCAGGAGATGATTGACAGAGTCAAATGCCCTTCTGAAATCTACAAAGGCGGCATATATTTTCCGTCCACGGAGTCTAAGGTGTATTTGTATTATCGAGTTCAGTAGGAAGATATTTCAAGGCACCCCCTATTTTGCCTGAAGCCAGACTGACATTCTAGAGAATTTACACCTACAACCGATTCATTAGATTTCATCGAAATCATCTTAGTATTATAGTTTCATCAGTTATTTCAACTATATATGGAATAATAACGTAACTTCCGATGGAATTCCATAAAAAATGACAAACTGACAGTTTGGACCGAGTTAGGTTCTCCATGAAAATGATTCGAACTTCCACTGTCTATTATTAACTCTATTTTAACGTGTTGTTGAGAACGAAAGGATGAAAGGGGATTTTGTTTTCGGTTTCACATTCAATGGTGGAATGTAATCGTGGATGATAATTATTGAGAATATTCATTACTGTGTCAGTTTGGTCTTTTGGGACTGCAGTTAGAATATCATGTACGCTTCGTTTGGAACACTGAGACGAAGTGAATAAAATCTCACTTTTTAAATGAGTTTTTCGCCTCTCAGGTATATCCAGAAAATCCCTTCGATGTACTTTTTAAAAAAAAACTCATCTGTTGGAAGGTTTACTGTATGAGGTATTCAACCTGGTGTGATAACTGTGATAGTTGCAGTATTTTGAATTTCATGTGTATTATTTTTTCATTTATTTTATGAATGTTTTTCACCCAGAATTCAGAATGTTATTGTTCCCTTCATAGTAATTTCAGTGTAAATAGAGTTATTGTCTGGAAACACGGATAAATGATATTTTCCGGTTTCTATCGCACCAATCAGATCCCTCTTTGCTTTGATTCATGGATAAGAACCTATTTGAAGACTGGCAGATGTCTTTCAAACAACAGTTGCTAGCACCCATCAGGAGCAGTATTATTCGGAAAACAAATCCGTTTCCGTTTTCGAAACTTATAACAAATTGTTACAATTTTCTTGGGAAATCTGATGAAGATCCGAGATTGTCATAGCATTTTGTCATTCAAGTGGGGTAGCCAGGTTCGATTGATATCGATTGAACCCGTTGAGATGCAACTATCTTCAGACAGCAATTAGAAAACCACCCCCCTTCAATTTTCGTTTCCTGCTATTGCTTCCCCTTGCTCTCATTCGAGTGTCATATCATTCTACTGTGTGATCCCCACTATCAATCCTCAATTTTTTCAGACTGTGGTAGGTTCACAACCCAAAAAACTAAAAAGAAACTATTTTTCCTCTTTTTCGAAACACTCTCACGGAAAACATAAGCTTGTGTAAGCAAAGGAAAAAGTTTCAAGTTGTTTGGTGTAACAGACTCCACTTACCAAGATTGGTATCCGGGCAACCAACAATTTCCTATCGCACACATCATAGCGGACCATAGCGTATGGGCAACGAAGAATGTTGATCTGATTAGTTGCTCAATCGGCCAAAAACCGCCCAACAACATTGATAAAATATCCAATCCAATGCAAAGTTATCGGAAATACCTACAATAATATATCCCATGAAAGATCCTGTTTCATTCAAAATTCTCACTCCGACTATACCAGCTGATGCTAAGTATTCAACTCGTCAGGTTCTGCAACAAAAACCCTTCACTCTGTCAGACTTCCAAAATGGTCATAAATCTCCCGTGTTCAACCGCAGAGGCAGTGCGCCTCATCGAGCAAAGAAAACAACAAAGAAGAATGACACTTAATTACAAGATTTCCCCTTGAAGCATCTCATAAAAAGGAAATCACTTTACAGTGCTGTAAATCCAATTCGAGGGATGATTTCACCAAAGCAGAGGCGACAAGATAATTGGAGAATGGGGTACAATTTATACCGATCTACTTGGTGGAGGAATCATCCACTAATTTGGCCTGATAGCCCACTACTTGTCAGAACAGAATGAAAAGCAGGCATATTACAATTTGTATTCTCCCAGAGTATTTCGTTGAAAGAATACTAGAAAAATTGTTTTAAAAATTTGATCGCTGGTATCCGCCATCGTCTTCGGGTAAAAAGACTCGAATTCTGGGGTGGGGGTGCTTTTTCATAGACAGTTGCACACAAGAGGAAAGCCCTGTGATGTTCAGAGAACACCGCGTGGATCAAGGGACAGGATTTACTTTCGCTTAAAATTTCTGAAGTTCATAAGCCTCAGGAAAAACCTTTCTCGGCGATGTGCCCGAAAGTTCAGCTCTCCTATTGAAAAAAGATCCCTAAGCAAGAGAGCTTCGATAGATCTTCAAGCTCACAACAAAGTGAGAATCACCAACAAGACGGATTGTCTTTCTCTGAATAGAATCAAAGAGCTTCAATAAATGATTTGGTGCTGAGCCCCATACAGGGTATAACATAAGTACGTTAAACTATTCAAGTGACGTATTTATGAGGCAATTCTAGGAAAAAAAGTAGATATAAATTTATATTTGGAAATGGTTCGTTTTCGGAGATACAGGGTGTTGAAATTTAGTTATTTTGTTCGCTTTTTGAAAATAACCAAAAATCGCTAAAAACAATCAATTTGCACGATATTTATTACCAGGGTTGTTTTGACGTGATTTCGGGTTCCCACTGCTTTGTCACCAACTAGGCTGGAGGAAGTCATAAAATCGGGTTTGAAAAGGTAATGTTTCGACTGAGAGATTCATTCTTTTCTTTGTTGGTAGGATACGGATGGAAAATATCAGATGTTTATTATAATTTGACATTCGTTTGATGAGGCCATAGAAATTACAACTGATGGACTGGCCTTTATGACAGTTTTCTATATAACACGATGCGGAATCCATTAGAGAGAGACAGGATATGCACATTGAAGTGATATTGTATCGGACAGGATGATGATTCTATACTTGAATTACTCTATCATTTTCAACTCCTGTTTATCTGCTACATTGGGGAAGGAATTCGCTTAGAGGTTATACTTGAAGAATTCTATCCCACTCTTTCCGCAGTTCTCTCCCTCTCAGGACCAGTTCATTAGTTGTGATGCCTATGGATTATGCTTATAAGAAAGAAAAAAAAAAGTTATTGAAACATGCTCTCCCTTTTATTAAAAATTATAGCAGAATCCTAATGATTTGTTTTATTTTTCAGTCATTCTGAAAACTACAGCCATACAAGTAATTATTTTAAATATTCAAATGTCAGTATACTCCCCAAAAACTTAACAGATTTACTTTCCTGCACTGATGCGGAGAAGATACATGACAAATGTTTTTGAGATCTCTTCTATGAGTTTTCTCAATAATTATTTGGTGTTGTAATACCGCTCATCTCAGTTGATATAAGAACAGTTGATCGTTCAATCCACTTATCATCAACCCAAATGCAAGAGTTGAACTGTAAAATATACTAAATGAAACAATTCGTTCAGTCCAGTCTCAACCTATCTACACAGTAGAAGTTAAAGGACTAACACGGACAGGTGTCAGTGCAGGATTCCTCAAAGAAGAATTTCCTGCATATGCTCTTGACGATGTTAAGGGACTAACACGGACAGGTGTCAGTGCAGGATTCCTCAAAGAAGAATTTCCTGCATATGCTCTTGACGATGCAACTGCTTGAATTAGTTTTCAATTATCATGAAGAATCCTGCATTGACACCTGTCGGATATAACCCAACGCCCTCCGTGCTATCAGCCAGGTGAGTAGTTGTTTTATGACAGGTGTTAGTCCGTTAACCTAACGTGTGGGTGGAATGAGAATGGCCTGAACGAACTGTTTATTTAGATTATTTGATTCAAAGCCAGTCTGCAAGCTTGCTCATTGACTATTTGTGGAATTCGTTTCTTTGTTCTAGGGTTTGGGACATTTGGATATGGGCTTGGTTTGTTTGGCAATTGCTGCGACAAAAAGTATTTTGCCTCTCGTTTGCATCAACCTTGGTCAAGGTATGATACTCTGAAAGAAATGTGATTTTCAATTATGAAAAGTTATCGACTTTATGATGATGATGGCAATACCTTGTGTTGACAAGATGCCAAAAATACCGAAACCGGTCTGCAAGTGTCCCAATAATTGAAAATAAATTCTGGCAGTTTTACGCCGAAAGCATATGCAGGAATTTCTTCTGTGAAGAATCCAGGGGCCTATAACACAACCACTACAAGTCTAACAAGTGTGTAAATAAATTATATAACTGTAGATATTCTGTAACATAAAGTAACTTGTAGTTACTAGTGGGGCACTGGTATATACGGGACTTTCTCTACAATTGTAGTATCTTTTCGTAACACAAAAATGAGACTTGTAGAGTTGTGTTACGGAATTTTCGACAATTATTGTTAGACAATTTTCTACCTATCTTGATTGATAAGTAGATTGAGAGCGTAGTAGTGTAGTGAAGTCTTTCATCGTGAGCGTATATCTATAATTCGACTGTCGATATGTGGTCAAGAGATTCGGATAGTGAAAACAAAAATGGTCGTGCAGTACGGGAAATTTGTGGACAGGTTCAGACTTAGTCGACCACAGTGTGAAAGTCTTCTTCAAGATATAGCTCCAGCCATAGCGAATATAACGATTCGATGGTGTGGTTTGTCGCCATTACAGAAACTGCTTAGGGGCCGTTCAAATATTACGTAAGCAGATTCATTACAATTATTTACCCCCTCACCCCCCTTGTCAGCAGAAGTCAGCAAAGCTCTTACCCCCTCCCCCTCACGCTTACGTGAACATTTTTCAATTGAAAATGTATTTTATTTTATATAACAATTATAATTTAAAAAAAAATGAGAATAGATTTAGGAGATTTGATTTTACTGATACAGTATTCAACATAGAGTAAGGAACCAAAATATTATAATCTTACGAACATAACAAACTTATTTTAAATATTTGGTACACATATTGAATCCAAATTAACAGTCTTCAGCCCATGAAACCCGAATCCATGACTCTAAGTTTTCGATGACATTGGATTTTGGAATGTTTACGTCGTTCTCATCGAGCCATTCAACATCATGGTGCTCTAAATTTTGAATAATGCACATCAATTCATTAGCCCTATGGCTTTGAATAATCTTTGAATCTGCGAATCGAACCCATCACATACAGAAAACTAACACCCTGTGTTTTGTGACCAATTGACGGAGTCAATCTTAAGAAATGTATGTATGAATATTACCTCTATAATTTGAGATTGGCCATAAAATTTTCTAATCATAAAACGTCTAAATTATTGTTACAAAATTTTAAGAGAAACTTTTTGGCGATTTCTAATATTTCTAGTACTCATAGGTACCTAAAATGATTTCGTCACGTACCAGATTGGATTTATTCTTAGTCGCCGCTTGCAATTCTTCTTCAATTCTCTTTGCTACAATAATATCTTGTTCCTTGTCGGACTTTGCTTATAATTTAGAATTTTGCCACACTTCGTTAACTAACTTTTGTACATTTTGTACTTTCGTACTTTTACGAAACTTTTTAAAACTTCTAAAGAAGTGCCTAAGCGTATGCGTTTATATTTGCGGAAATCACCGAAAATGCGTTTCCCCTACCCCCCATGTCATCCAAAATGAGCAAAGCAAAGAACCCCCCACCCCACCCCATGATGCTTACGTAATACTTGAACGATCTCTTATTGCTCTGCAAACGGAGCAGGTAAATAGATAAATTTTCTTGTAGGAACAACATATACAAGTGTAGAATATTTTACTTGTAGCTACAAATATATGAAATTCTCTTATGTTACAAGAAATTAGGATACTTATAGCTATAAGCGAATTACTTGTAACTTGTAGACTTGTTACAATTGTAGATTTGTATTATAGGCCCCTGCACTGACTGAAATCTGTCGGATATAATCCAACGCCCTTCGTGGTATTAGCCAGGGAAGTACCTGTTTTTCGATAGCTGTTTTTCCGTTAACCTTCTGTGTAGGTGAGTTGAGAGTGGCCTGAACAAATTGTTCATTTAGAAAATTCGATTTTGAGATAGTCTTCAAGCATGCCCATTAACAATTTGTTTAATAAAACTATATTTCGAATATGATGGAAAATGCAGGTTTGTATTCCAAAAACAAATGAAATAATTTACCTATATTGCCCTTATGAAGAGGTAAACTTTCTGAATTTGTTTGGTTGTTCGAAGGAAAATACTGATGCGATCATGAAAATTCTGTCACTAACAGAAAGCTACACTATTCAGGAATAATATAGGCTATATTTTTTCAAGATTGGGCATGAAATTCAGTGAGAAGAAATAGTATATGTAAATCAAGTCGGAGAAAATCGGGCGAGATATGATGTTTTACCGGCGTACGCTCACTAAACGGTTCGGTTCGACTGCTACATGGAAGAAGTCGGGGATAACAGCTAGTGTAAAATAAAGTAGCTGCAGGTTGTAGCATTTTTGATACACTACTTGACTCCTGGAAAGGACAGGAAAAATCAGTGCCTGATGTCTTTCCTTCGCTTGAAGACCGTTCGCTCTAGAGTTTGGATTTTTGTTTTATAAGAAGAGATGTAATTTTCTTTCAACAGCAAACAATAACTGCACTAGTCGAGTGCAAATGATAGCAGTTTGGTTTAAGTGTATTTGATATCTACTAACGGTTCCTCTGTTTATTCAGGGAGTATTTCGTTATGGCCCTAGTAACGGATTAGCTAGTAAAATGTTACTTCAAATAATGAAGCTGAGTTCTTCCATAGTGATATTTTTCTTTGGCGCTCTACCCGAGTGAATTTTTTCGTTTGAAAAAAGTTGAGCGGGCATCCCTATCCTCGACATACAACAACAGATTAATTAGTGTGGTGGATCAATACCACTTTGTTACAGAAATATTCATCCGAATGTATCTTAGGAGCAATTAATTACTCACTTGTTTTCCCATGGCTGTCACGTTCATGGGAACCTAATAAAAAAGGAATATGATGATAGAAACCCCTTTTCTCAAGAGGTGGTTCTAATGCGATTTGTGCATTTTTCTGACTAATCTATTGTGTAGGGTTGGTTGGTCAGATACCAATACTGACGTGTGAGGTCTGCATGTTTGATACATCAACCTGCTCGATTATACTTTGGGTTACCCTGAAAATGAAATAGCAACCCCTGTTCGCCTAGGTTGTGTCTCCTGGCGTTTACTAGTAAAAAGATATTGTTTTAAAAAATTCTCATGATTTTTTTCCAAATCATCATGAAAACACGATAGTTCGAAAAATGGGTGAACCACTAATATTGATTGACACATATGGAATTCTATAGTCGATTTCCAGAACTGGATCTACTTCAGCTGTTTTTCATCGAAAAGAACTAATGGTGAAAGACCACCCATTTCTCATTGAAACCTACTTCAACTCCCTCTTACTCTGTGTCTGAGTGAAACAAATAGGGACGCTACTGGTTCACAGCCTGATGAAAGATTTCGCGATAAACGAGCTCACTCAACAAACTTCCTAACATGATGACTTCTTGGAATCTTTTGTGGAGTTAAGGATACACGCGATAGGTGTCAGTCACAGCATGGAATCCTGCTTATTCACGTCGAAAAAGTTGCTTCGAGAAGTCAATTCGGATATGTTTGACATGGATGTGGAAATAATTCTGATGAGGGGTGCGGTATAGACATGTGAATGTCGAACCTCTGTTACTTGGGATATATATTTCTACGCCTAAAATTGCTGATTCCTGAGATATTCAGAAATGCGATACGTGGACTCTGGATTGTGTGCTGGATCAGCTTCTATTTTTGACAGTGGGTGAATATTTGGAATTTTTTGAGAAGATCGATTACCTTCACATTCGGTGATTCATGGTCAACATGAACCGAATATTCCTGAAATTAAAATCTGAATAGAATTCAAAATGATTCATTGATGACGTTATCTTGCGAATTACAAATAATCAAGAATCCGATTACTGAAATGATCGGTGTGATCCGATTATTGTTTTGGGACAGTTCGAATGAAAATTAACCTGTTTTTGATTGTACTTTAACTGTCAGCTGTCAAAACTGTCATGTGTGTGTTGTCACAATATGGACGCATTGTGTATTATTTCATTCATTGATATTATATTACTGAAAGTAATGAAAATGAAAGGGATTAACGATTTATTTATAAATGAACATTAAGATATTGAACATCAAATGACGGCTGACGTGATGCATGACAACTGGTCGATGGCAAGTGACAAACGAAAAGTTTTTTTTTTATATGCAGATTCACACGAAAGGAAAGCCCTGTAATGTTCAAAGAACACCGCGTGAATCAAAGTACAGGAGATACGAATTAACATTCACTTTGAATTTCTGAAGTATGTAAGCCTCAGGAAAAACCTCTCTCGGACAGGAGTTACAAGGCTCATCTGTTCTATTGAGAAAAGATCCCTGGGCAAGAGAGGTTCAACAGGTCTCCAAGTTCACAACAAAGGAGGGGGGAATCCTGTTCCCGTCAAGTCATTCGTGTAGATGAAACTTTTCCTAGAGATCAATTACCCTAACACCAAACTGATATTTTTGCACTCGACGCGCGATTTGCTAACAAGGAGAAGAAAATTGATACGGTATCTCCTGAAGATGCTTACTTTGTTAGCGAAACGCGCGTTGAGTGCAAAAATATCAGTTTAGTGTTAGGGTAATTTATCTCTAGGAAAAGTTTCAACTCTTACACCAAAGGTTCTAATATCTATAGAAGAGAGAGAGAAGTCTCCGACACATTTACGATGCTCCAATGAAGTGAGCGAGACTATTAGCGAGGAATCACCAACAGGACGGATTGCGTTTCTCTGAGTAGAACAAGACAGGTCCTATCGCCTTGTACATCATCAGATGCTGAGGAGAAGTGAAGTATTTCTTCGCACGAAATATTATTCAAAGTTTTTGGGAAGCACATTCAGCTCTCGATCTCACGTGGTTTTTCCATGAGAGATTATTACTGATCGTAATTCGTAGCATCGAGAGACTTGACTTCGTAGGAATTGTTACTCCTGACATCTGAGTACTAGGTGATGATATATCGGCTTTCCTTGAGAAGAAACATGCTTGGGTATTCCTAGCATTAAATTCCACTAAGTTCATGTTACCCCATTCTATTATTTTGACCAAGTCATCGTTAATTTTATTGATGTGAATGTTTCTTTGAATTGTTGTTTTTCGAGCTGGTATAGGGGAGAGAAATTAGTAAAAAGAGTAGTGTCGTCCGTAAAACAATGTGCTGAACAAGATGTTTTCTCGAGAAAATCATTGATATGAAGCAGAAACAAAGTGGGTGCCAGAACTGAAACCTGTCGAACACCTGCATTCATTGGGAGAATATCAGATGACACTCCATCAACAACCACATACAGAGACCTATAAGACAAGAAACTCTTCAACAAAGCTCACAACTGAGGAGGCAAACCATGAGACGGCAGTTTAGAAAGGAGACCCTGATGCCAAACACGATCCAAAGCTTTTTAATATCGAGTGCAACAGCTATCGTTTCTGCGAAATTTTCGATTGAATGCTGTCGATTATGAGAAACATAAGCAAATAAGTCACTGGTTGATCTTTGATGGCGAAACCCGTATTGTCGATCATTAATCATTCCTGATTTTCCTAGATATTTGATGAGATTCATATTGATTGGTTTTTCTATGACTTCGAAAATGATAAAAAGCAATGCAATTGGTCTATAAGTGACAACTATTCAGATTCGAATGATAATCTGATTTTTCAAATCACTCGAATCGCCAGTATGCGATTATCCAAATAATCCGATTATGAACAAAATTGTGATTCATTGTATGCAATGAAAATTACAATGGAAACGACAGTTAACACGATCTTTGGATCCGTATATTATCATATATCGCAGTTCATTCACAATCTCCATGAACAGAGAATGGGTTATATGCTCAAGGAATCAAGATTATAGCCCATTTTAAATGTTGATGTTACATCAAATTTATTCAAATTCTAGAGAAGTAACTATACACTTGTTTATTGAAAGTCGTTATTGAATTTCCACAGTAATCAATGAGGATCATTTCAATCGAGGAAAGTCGCAAATAGGATTCATTCCTTCTTGCTTGAGAAAGCAATTGAATAGCAAAATAGTTGTTCAGTTTTCGCAAACCCTTCATCTGTAAGAATCGTACAGTAAACTGTAATATTTTTTGTTAACTATACAATTTTTCATCAAGGAAAATAAAGTAACTGCAAAATGCCAATCTCGTTCTGTCACTACTACTTTTCTACGATATTTAAACAGGATCATTCGCTCTATGACAATTTTGATTGTGAAAAGTCACGAAGGAGATTCATTTTTCAAAAGAGGCAAATAAAGAAAGTAATGCTCAGGGCTTTCCCTTTGTACGAGAAAAGAAAATCTGGTCATGAACTGACAGACCGTTTAAGTGAAATCAAGTTCAGTTCAATCACAAAGAGTAAACGAACTTTGTGTGAACATCAAAAAGCCTGTGGCCCGCATTGTTCCAAAATGGGATAAACTGAAGTGGCGTACTGAAAAATCCGTATTCAGACGGAACCCTCGAGTATGGGGGAGAATTCCGGAGATTAGAAAAGAGATGCCATTGCCTTTTCGCGTAGACATTTATTGAAATTGGAAACATAAAGAGATTCATTCGAAGCAACGTCAACGTGGGAAAAGTTTTTCATTTAATCAAGATATATTGTGAGACGACGTTGATGTTTGATGTGTTCGAATTGAATGGGTGGTAATCTCAGAAGTGAATACGGTCATAGAAATGTGTAGCAAGTCACGATGGAGACGTATGAAGAAGGTCTGCCTCTGATGAATCAGTTGATCAATAATTCTTTCATTCACGAGGACCAGTCCGATATAGTAGGTACACGAAATGAAACAAATACAATGTAAGATGAAAAAAACTTATATTTCAACATGAAAGACATGTAACAAGTAATAATGATGGCTATTCAAAAATTTTCATGAATACAGCCCACTTTCAAAAAAACGCCTTGAAATACAACTCATCCAAGGAGAGGAAGGCTGGGAGAAAACTGAATATCATTTGTTTACCCGAACAACCGTCAAACAGTTTTTAATTGACAAAATGAAATATTAAACAACTCAAATGGTACTACATAAATTAATGTTTCAGGTGAATCGAGCCAAATGAAACATTTATTCATTCTTTCTTTCAACATTTTCTTTGAAAACGGACTCCTTTCGAATTATAAATGATTGAGAGATAATCAGGATTATCATTTCCAAATGACAACCACAGGGGAGATAGAAAGAATGTCACAAGAAGTTAGGTTCGAGACTAACGAATTTAAACGATTGAAACCTCCACGAATACCTTGGAATATCTCTATAATTCGATCATTCCTTATAAATTTCACAGGAAGGAGTTATACTGTGATGATTCATTCTCAACATCGTCGCTTTATGGCATTACAGGAATGATTCCAAATGAATATAAATTCTGGTCATTGTTCGATGGAAGTTTGTTGAAATTAAGCACTGTAACCTTCCTCTCATGATGACTGATTTTTTTCCTGAGCACTTTAGGGTTCTACTCCTACAATATTCACCTTTTTCATTGGTGATTACTCTCAGTTTTTCATTCACGTCGCTCAGCCGGCCGTATCTGTTTCTACTTTTGACCTTCATTTTTACTCACTCCCATCTCAATAATTCAAATATCCACTAGGATATTTCTACTATCAGTATTATCGAAGGGTGGTGAAAATCGGTTCAACTGTGATGACTTATTTCAAAGGAATGAATGCGTATGAAGTCTGAAACCAGTTTAAAAAAGCAATAAGTTTGGCCGTGGACTTCTGTTAATACTAATATATAAGGGATCGGCTAACAGATGGCGGTGTCAGTTCCATTCCCACTATATTGTGACATTCCCTTTTTTTCTCTATGGTCTTCAAATCATATCTCCACTTCTATCTGACATTGTCTCTCATCCTTATGCCCGAAATTATCTTTCGGAGTAGTAGTTGAACGTTATATTTCATTTCATTCGAACTCCTCAACCATCCTGTGGATTCAATAATGAAGATGATAAATGAAATCGGTTTGGGAATTACACAGACTCTAATTAGCACTTTTCACTATTGACGTTTTTTCGAAAACACCACCCCTCTCGAGGTCATTAAATGTTGAATAATATTTATATGTAATATATATATATATATACATATATATATATATATATATATATATATATATATATATATATAGGAGTTGTGGGCAGCTACAAAGAGGACTCTTTGTTATCTGTCAAGCTTTCGGCAAATTTCGTCAGGATAATTAAAAATAATACATTGGATGATATTTTGTAGAGATAGAAATATGGAACACTTACTAACGTGAGGATAAAATATAAATTGGTACAAAACAAACAGACAAAACATTGTAGAATATTGAAGTATATGAAGTATATAATTTTGATGTAATGTCATGTGGGAAAATTATTATTTAGTAAATAGAATAATTTTTTGTGAAAGAATGGTTTCCATTAGTTGGTTGAAAATAATTATTCAGTACAACCTTTCATTTATAAATCATTACCTTATTTTCAAGAACTAACACCAAAATTAATTATTGTATTTCGAGATAATAACTTCATAATTTCCAAAAGAAATGTCACCACTATCTCTTAATTATATAGAAAAGTTAAAACCCCAATTTTGAACAAACAAAAATCCAACTCAGTATAAAAAATTTCATGCATGGATTTTTCTAAAACATATATAGGTCAAACATCTAGACCCTTAAATGGTCGCATTATTTCACATAAAAGCGACTGCAGACGAAACGTTAATTCTTGCGCTTTGAGTGAACACGTCAATATTGAGGATCACAAGATAGATTTTGAACACCCAGAAATTCCGGATAGAGAAACAAATATAACCAAAAGAACATTTTTAGAAATGACACATATCAATAACGAAGAGCATTCTATGAACAAAAAAGCAGATCTCAATAATAAAAGCCAAATTTATACATTTCTACTTAAATACGAGAAAGATAAAAGAAAATCACCTGGTATTCAGAATTTCCCCACATGACATTACATCAAAATTCGACATCATATACTTCAATATTCTTCAATGTTTTGTCTGTTTGTTTTGTACCAATTTATATTTCATTCTCACGTTAGTAAGTGTTCCATATTTCTATCTCACAGCATATCATCCAATGTATTATTTTTAGTTTTCCTGACGAAGGCAATAAATTTGCCGAAAGCTTGACAGATAACAAAGAGTCCTCTTTGTAACTGACTGCAACCCCAAAAAACTAATCGACTATATATATATATATGTATATAAATGTATTGTTGATAATCTTGTGAATATTAATTTCTCTGTTCACTCCATGAGAATACTTCGAATGGTTAAGAATAAAATGGTATAAAAATCGAAAGATAAAATTTTCACTGGAAAGAAATGCTTCACTCTCCGCTTCAGTATGTAATAATTTTTTTTCGAAATGAACTCAATTTCAGGAGACCTCAACCTTCATTTCTCCAGGATATAACACATATCAGAGAGAATAGTTCCGTAGTAATGGATAGACAAAATAAATATGAAACTTACTGTTATTCAGAAGTAATGAACAGTATTGTTTCGTGATAAAAAAACACCTCATTGTGTGATCTTCACCAGACAGTTTTCAAAACGATACACGTATTTCACTGTATAATATTTGTGTTCCTACTACGAAAATGCTAGTGAAAATAACAGAAATTATATTTAAACTACGTTTCCATCAGTTGTCAATAGAGTTTTGAATACATTCATGATATTTAAATATGTTGGCCCAGTCTACTGAATCCAAAGTGGAACTGATTTTTGAGAACCGAAGAAGTCGATACAAACTGAATATTGACGAACACTAAGAATGTAGTTTGCCATGAAAATTTGTTTGAAACAATGTGTAATACCTTCTATCAGGTCTCAGAATCTCGGTTGTCTTCACGGGAGAGGAATTCCAAAGATAAAGAAAAATTCCACAGGAAACTGAAACGTCTCACAATCCCATAACCACAAAAACATTAATTCGCGTGAAAGTTCCTCTCTTCCGGGGTCCAACAATATAAAAGCACCTCAGAATTCCAAGACAGGAAACGAACGTGAAGCGGATGGCTGGAGAAACACAAAAAACTCGGGACTTTTCCTCGAGGGAAACATTATGCAAAGCAGGCCTAGAAGTGCGAAGAATGCTCGCAATGTGGCCTCATGACCTAACGACAAATAAAGGAGAAAAGGGCTGATTGATATCATGAGTTATTCGTCTTGCCTTCGTGACAGAAAATCAAAAAGAATATTTTATTCTTCATTCTGTTACAGCGAAGTGAATGGAGTACGTATATAGGTTATTGCAAGATGCGGAAAGACAATGGTATGTTGATTTTCAACCGAGAAATCGTAAGTTAAAATTTTCCATATCTCACATTCCAAATTCAAAATAAATTAGATCGAAAACTACTCCAGGAGATTGCCAACAGAGATGCACTACATGAATCTGTAGCATTTACCTTTTCTTACCTCTTGAATTGAATCATAATCAAATGCTATCATATGTATTTCAATTATACAAAGGTTCAAACTCTTGTCATGGATCCATGCAGCCATATATAACTTATGTTTCACCTTGTTCAACTGTATATTCCAACTAAGAACAAGTGTGGTAATATGAAAAAAAAACACTGATTTCCGAATCAAATGCTATACGTACTGTTTGAATTTCATTATTTTGTGGTGGATCGATTCTTCCTTCGTAGTTTTTTTGAGTTCCTAACCTTCCACAATCAAAATAAAAATTGGAATTATTATTGGAATATATACAAGAGAGAGCAATAGCAGGAGATAAAAATTGAGATAATTTGCTAGTTGATATCTGCGAATGCTTGCAACTGAAACAGTTCGGCTGATATGGATCGCGCCTGGCTGCCACCATTGAAAGACATGACAAATATCAAATTTTTGACATTCACATGAAACGAATCTGGAAGAGAATATTTGTGGAAGAGTTCTGATAACTGGAGTGGATTCGTTTTCCGAATCGTGAAAGTTGAGTATTTTGATGAATATTTGTTCTTTTATTTCAATGATAGGCAAATTTTCGATAAACAAGAAGTTGCTGAGGTGTTTCATTCAGAAGGAACTGTTCTTCAATTAACGGAGCTTATTGGGGGAGATTGAGAATCTGACCTACCACTCTTTGTATGAATAACAATATTCTTATTTTTTCAGATTGTGGCAGGTTGAGAACCCAAAAAAAAATTATGAACAGATGATAAATAGTACCTATCCAAGACTGGCCCTAAGATATTTGGTTCTTGTGAAGGAACACATGAAATTATACAAGTCTTCAACAATATTGGAATTGCATTGGAAAAATTGTTTAATGTCCTGAAACTTATGTTATAGTTTTATGATTCACTCATATTATCATAACTCACTTACATGTTGTATTATATAGTGATCGGCATCCTTCATTTTTACATTCGTATATTGATTTTTCAGTACATCGG
Source organism: Zygogramma bicolorata (assembly GCA_032362365.1). Taxonomy (NCBI): domain Eukaryota; kingdom Metazoa; phylum Arthropoda; class Insecta; order Coleoptera; family Chrysomelidae; genus Zygogramma; species Zygogramma bicolorata. The sequence continues at coordinate 449,260 of JAVJAQ010001217.1, read as the reverse complement.
ATCGCATTTTTACGGTGGTGTTGATTTTTTCACAAAAATATATTAGTTTCCTGTATGATTTTCACTTACAATGGGTTTACAAAACCGCGACACGTGTTTCGCTATTACAATAGCTTCTTCAAGCAAGATAATTTTTTTTTTATCTTGCTTGAAGAAGCTATTGTAATAGCGAAACACGTGTCGCGGTTATGTAAACCCATTGTAAGTGAAAATCATACAGGAAACTGTTATATTTTTGTTAATATGGATTTTCATCAAGTATCGGCCAGTTAAATTCAATTGATTTTTTCATTTCTATAAAGGTACTAACAGTGCTTAAGTAACCGAACCTCAGTGATAATCCTAATCTAGGAAATCCATAATTCTTCTTCCATTTTTTTATATTGGAATCTGCCTCTGTGTCATTTCTGAAACTTCCATATCTGTCCACTCCCAGTATACAAACGTTGGATCAACCCTTAGTAAATATAACCAATTTGCCATATATTGAGAAGAGACAGGCGGTTTCGACCTAAAATGTGTGGACATATTAATTTTAGGAATGTCTTAACCTTTTTCTATTGTCTTGAAGGGTGAAGAAAAGAGGTCCGGAATGCCATTTTGGTTTCATGAAAGTGGGGAAATGTTGGTTCCATCAAAAACCATTGAGTGGATGATACGTCCTTCAATTACTGTATTAATAGAAAGTAGAGCACCCTTTGTTGCAGCTTTTCAAGCTCAGAAATCCCTCTGGAATCAAGGAGTATGTATAACCTGTGAAACAGAACTTTCGTCACGTGAAGGTCAAGTTTCTTTTCCATTTTTTAATATTGAGCATGGGAATAGTTAGTAGAGTGTTATATATTTCACAGGGTCATTTATGTAGGATATATTTCGAGCCACCTGAATTAGTTTCATATTACAGTGGTTTGCAGCAAGTACTTGCTGTTCCGAAATCCTGATATGCGTAGAGTCATCGAAGTTTGCGACAAGTGTCTATGGTTCCGAGGCCCCATAACTCCTGCTCTCCCATCTCTTCTGGAGCTACAATTTACAAGTCTCGATTCTTTCTATTCCTGAAATCATTCTTATCATTCCAATGGGTTTCTTGAGATCCTGTTCAAACATACAATTAGCTGAACACCGTTAAATACTGTCATATATTGAAAATGAGAGGTCTCGTATGAAAATTCATTTTTCCATTTGCAAAATTATCAACCTGAAAATGAATTTGGAAATCGATTGATTATTGATGATTCACATTTTGCCATGTTCAAGGAGAATGAAGACAATATATCTCCTCTTCTTCAGAACGATACTATAAGTACTTCTTCTGTTTATCCATGGAGGCATTGATTCAAACTGTTCCATGTTATTGATGAGCAATTATATAAACTTTTTATTTTATTGATTCAGTGTCTAAATTGTATAAATTATGGTTTTGACTAATTATTTTTTGTAAAGTAAATTTTCATTATCTTTTGTCTTTCACTCCACTAGGGTACACTTCACATACACAGTCAAAATCACCTCTCGCAGCCAAGCTCAAAGTTAGCTCAAAGATAGATATTTTTCAGTACCTTTCCTTGATACAAAACTTATAAGAACAATCGATAACACAGTATTGATTGATTGGTATAGAAAACCATGTAGGTCAGGTAGGTATTTGAATTGTTTCTCCTATCACAAATTTTCAATGAAAGTGAATTTATTGAAACAAATGAAAGACAGAGTACTCAAAATTTCAGAAATATCTTTCCACAACAAAAATTTAAAAATTTTACAGAACCTTTTTATGAAAAATTCCTATCCACCAACATTAGTAAAGAAAATTTTGTTTAGTACTACATCTCTAACTGAAATTGATAACAACAGAATACAAAATGATATCACTGATAGTAAAGAGATTGCTGTTATAAATCAAATTCCATATTTCTATGCATCATTACCATATATTAAAGAGATAACACCTGAACTCACCAGAATTTTTCAGTCTATTGACAACATTAAAATTGCTAATAAAACAGTGAATCCAGTGAAACGTATCTATTCAAAAGTAAAAGACAAAATTCCTATTTCCTCACTTTCTAATGTGTGTGTAAACAGTTATTCGTCAATACTGTCAAAAACACTCGACCATAATAAATCTCCATAATCACAATCCTTCATACGGAATGAAATCATCAAATCAATTCACTAACAAACTAGCTTACCGAACTTGATTGTAATGAAATTTATTTTCCATTTCAGGAAGATTGAAGTGTAGCCAGCATGTACTCAGATTTACAGTCGGGCCGTTCAAAAGATAGAATTCACGGACGCGTGAACAGTGAATGCCTGCATCTATATACCGTGTGACACAGACTCATGGTACACCCCCGTTTTCTCTTTTGTTTTTCTAGCTTTATTTTTGAAATTCGGAACATTGAATATGCTCACTGAAGAGCATTTCTCCACATATCTGAAGGAAAAAAACAACTCCCAATTTTTCCGGAAATGACATCAACTTTCGATTCTTGAATGGGACAGCCTGTATATTGTTACATGATCGGTTAGGGATGATCATGGGGAATCCAACGATACCAGGTTTTATGGTGTTATCTTCGATGACTACGGAGATATCGCCATTTATTTTATTCATAAGCTCAATGAGTGGGAGAGAGAATTGGATTGACCCGCCAGAAAAAGTTTCATGTAACAATATACAGGGTGTCCCATTCAAGAATCGAAAGTTGATGTCATTTCCGGAAAAATCGGAAGTTGTTTTTTTTTCAGATATGTCAAGAAATGCTGTTCTGAGGGCATATTCAATGTTCCGAATTTCAAAAATATAGCTAGAAAAACAAAGGAGAAAACGGGGGTGTACCATGAGTCTGTGTCACACGGTATAGCCTGCGCGGTGTACGATGCCACGCCTTCTAAACTGACATAATGAAGAACTGTTTATACTGTACTGTACTCATTTTTGCTTTGTATTTACGTGTGTTACGTTAATTCAATAACGTGATCATTCTATCTTTTCAGCAGCTACACTATAGTTTGTGATGCACTTCACAGGAAGAGATAAACCATTTTAGGTCTCGTTAAACATTGCCTATCAACAGTGCATAAAAATTAAAACTCGATACAAAATGGACGACTCATTTCGGTGTGATTTTATTGAACACAAAATTACTAGAAATTGAAAAAAACTGACAACCCTTCAATTATTTTCGAATAATATGTTTCAACGAAAATAAAACATTAATTCAAGGTATGCTACACGGAAATAGAAAATGATTCTACGAAAAACGTTCATTAGAAATATTTATATTAGATTAGAAATATTTATAATATTTATAAATATTATTAATATTATAAATATTTATAATAATAAATTGTTATAGGTGGAAATTTTCATTGAAGTACCCTGAATACAAAAAAAAATTCAGTCGTTGGGCATAGATGTCGAACTTCTTGATGACACAATTCAATAGCATTTGCAATATTCCAATGTTACTGATTGAAAAAATGGCTTATGTATTGTTCCAAGAATAGATGTGGTGACATTTTTTGAAGTGATCAGTAATACTAACACCAATGTTATACTATTTGCACTCGACGCGAGATTCGCTAGAAAAGTTGGCATTTCCAGGAGTAGAAAATTCATCCTTAATCTGAAGACTGGGATGAGCTGCTTATATATTTTCCAATTTTAGTTTCTCGATCCGATATGAACTTCGTCTGTTAAATAATGATTATTATGAATAATTTTCCAGCAACACACTGAAAATAGAGCTGAAAGAGGGAGGCCCTTTCTCACCATTCATGCTGTTTTCATATCATGCTATTTCTCCATGCATGTGAAAGTTTCTACATGAAGTTTCAACTTTTACACCAAAGGTTTCAATCTCCTCGTTTATTGAAAGTTGTGATAGTTGTATTTACGACTACTGAATGAGAAATATAGGAAATTACTGAAGCACTTGTGAATTGGTCCTCAACTCATTGTCTCAGTGTTAGTATCATCTAAACCAAACCTCCATAACTGAGCCACCATGTCACCTACAAGCAACTCCATATCATCCTTTGTATTTTCCTTTTGAATTATTGCGAATTGGTGAATATGGCAATACCTTTCACAGATGAATTCATATTTTCAGTCATATATCGATATCGTAATGATCATGTCGAAACGATGTAAATATTTCACAAACTTGTTAAAATATTGGAGCTCTGTTTATGTGGCCTTCTGTTTTGATTTTTCGAATCACAAAAAGTTCTGATTATATCTTTGATTTCCGCCAATATTCAACTGTTGGTCATTTATTTTCGTGTAATAACCTTATTTTGATGATATTTTCGAATTTTGTAACATTTCTGATCGTTTTTGCAGGAAGTCCAATAACAATTTGGTCCTGTAACCTACATTCCTCTGAAGCATGATGGTTATTTGCGGAAACGTCGACATTGACACAAGGCAGAGTCACTCCTCGATACGACAGAGGGCAATTATCGGTTATAATTGCACGAGTGCATAAAAATTACCGAAAATTTTGAAGGAAAGCGTGATATCTAAAAAATGCAAGTTTATTTTCATATTTTGGCGAAAGTGCCCGAGTCCGAAGAACGAGGGCTCTTTTACAAAATATGAAAATAACCGAACGTAATTTGTATAAGATATCACGCTCGAATGCAAAATTATCTGGTCATTTTTATGCACGAATGTAATTCATTGGAATATTTCACGAATAAAGAAATTCTCAAGGGAATGTTATTTTTTGTTCATTTACACTTTCCTCTATAGATTGTATGGAGTACTCACCTAAACGCGAAATGTTTTTCTATTTTTGATGTCTATCTGACATTTATTTGTATTGTTTACTGACGTCTAGCGATACGGTTTCGAATGTGTTGTTATGGTGACTTGATACAATGCAATTACCGCTGTAAGTTTTCGATAATTGCATTGCTCTTATGGGACATTTTATATATGAGGGAAATATTCGGCAGAACCATACTTACCTCATCAGGCATCGAAACTAACATCACGTCATCATGGAGGTACACAAAAACTTGCATAATTTGATGAAATACACATATAATGTAGTAGTGTAGTGGTGAGCACGTCCGCCTGTCAAGCAGAAGACAAAGGTACAATTCTCCACCTCGTGCTGGGATTTATACGTTGAAAGGTAAGTATTCGTCGATGCAGTGCTCGGACAAGTTTTGGGGGTTGGCATTTATAATGGGGCATCAGCTGGTTCACGGAATTCGATGCTCATATCATCAGAGTGATCAATAGAATCATAAACATGACTGGTAAATATAAAATAGATATCGCGTTTCACGCCGAGGATCCCCTTTCGACCTATATATTGTAGGTTTGAATGATTCAAATATCATTTGGTCTGTAGGAAATATCCACACACATTGAAAAAGTCCCAGAAGACGCTGATATGTTGAGTTGCTCGATATTCCAGTTGAATCCTATTCATTTCTACTCACGAAGCGAATGAAAAAAAAAGTTCGTAGTTCGTTCAACGACTTTGAAAATGATACAAATTGCTTTATGAGCTCCCACTGTACTAGTTCCCAGAATACGCTTACAGAACTGACAAGTTCAATAGATGTCCAGAGGTACGGAACAGAATTATGACCAACTTGAAACAGCATTCAATCAGGATTAGCCTTCTCCAGAGCATTTATGTATCCTTCGATGTAAGGCATCAAGCATTCCTTAGAGAACAGCAGGACCCAACTAACATTTTCAGTTATAATTACGTTAATCTTACCTTCGATCAGGTCGGCGACCTTTCTGAAAGAAGACTAGATTACGTAATTTTTACCTTGTAATTACCAACGTGGGGAAAAAATTCGAAGTAATTTGGACGTCGAAAATTGGAATATTTGGACATTTACTTTACTAGGTTGAGGGTAAAAATAAGTAATTTTGACATGAAATTGGTCAGAAATGAGTAAATATCAAGCTTAAATCAACCTTTCTGTTACCAATTATTTCCTTGGACGAATGAGTAAACAAAGAGAGGTTTCTTTATATGAATAGCATACATATATACATATTATCTCTATCTCAACTTCTCATAATTTGGTTGCCACAACGAAGCAGCTATGCTCTACATAAAATGCTGACAATAAGTATGGGAATATAAAAATTATTGTTATACGGTAGCTACATGCTCTCTCCCCAACAATATTCTCCTTGCGGCGCGAAATTGTCTGTAAAATGATGGTTCTTACCTTCATAAAATTCACGGGACTCTTTAAATATGCGATTTGATGCAAAAATAATTTAGATTGATTGCACATGTTTAAATTTTTGCTCCAAAAAACACTCTTTTATCAAAGTTATGGTTTAAAAATATCATATGCAGCCATTATTTAGAAATAAATCGTCACAATAAACTAAAATTCAATATATTATCGATATTCATTGATGGGTAAAACAGATATTCCAATTGAATATGGCGTAATATTTGAAATGTACCTATAAGTCAATATTCTTCTTCTTACGGTATGAAATCAAGTTAATAATTGAACTATTAGACCTGTTAAGTAACCTTTATATTCCCTGACCGTAACGGCTTATATCTAGTCACCTTTAGGTAAATATTCACCAAAAGAGAATACCAAAACATTCTTTGGGTTATGATGACATTTGATTCGTAAATTATACCCTAAATAATACCAGAATTCAAACCGCCCCAATCCTTGCGACGGTTGGGTCATTTTTGAAGGAGAAAATAGGTAATTTCTCACATGTTTCTTGCTCTGAAGTGGCTTATGGAATTTGAAGGGGATTTACTGGTGATTACTTTCCTGTAATTAACCAAGGTTGCTACTTATAAATTATTTATACTTCGAAGTTAAATAGTCAAGGCCTGTACTACCAGTATTACCTTTTTTTTAGACATTCCTCCCCGGCATGTGGAATAACTGTCCTAAATTGTTAGTTGGGGAATGACCTAGGTTATCTTTTTCTTATTGGCCACTGTAGTCTGAATCATACATTACTTGGACTGTCGGAAGAACCGTCATGCGATCTCTGAAGCATCATGAAACAGAAAAGTATACGTTTGTTTGAATGTGTTTGACATTGTTCCTTGCTGAATGGTGATGATTTGGACTTCCATTGTCTATGTTATTGACACTATCGAAACCTGTTGCTGAGAACGAAAAAATCAAAATACAAATCAAATATGGTTATCAAATCCAAACAAAAGGTTGAAATGAATATTTTGGCCGAAAATAAAATTGATTGATCCAAGAAAATAATGTTGAAATTTATGAAATAATATTGAGATATCGAATCGAATGTAAAATATTATCAAAAAAATGATAATAAAGAAATTAATGAAGTGGTATGAATAAATATTGAAACCAAGTTTCAAGTTGAGTGTACTCACGACATTTCGATGCCTGGTTTCCGCAATGGTCTACAGGTGATGACTGACAATATGGCGAGGTGTCGTCGTTATAAAGCCACGATTTTCCTATGGTGGGGGAAGAGGCGGTACTAACAATAAAACGCACGGTGCTACTAAAAGTGAGCTGGTCGGTTTCTCAGCGGAAATGGATTTATTGGCGCGAGATTCTCTTACATCTCCACGATGGAGTGACTGAATGCGCCGTTGTTGAGAATGAATTTTTTCTTGAACCAGTGTTTTTTTTGTGTATGACCTCGGCTTCAAACCAGTTTATGCTGTGATGGTTTGTCCAAACATGCTCTGCTATTCCTGATACCATGGTTCCTCCTCGCTGTATTTTTCTTGTGTTCGCCCATTCTCACTTCCAATAGCCTTCTGATTTCTCCGATATAGTATTTACTGCAATGGTAATGGTATGCGGTGAACGCAGTTGTTAATGGTCGAATTTCTGTGAGCTGGCAGCGTATTGTGTTCCCTGATCGAAAACAGGCTCCGACATTGTATTTCCCTCCCATTCTCTTGATCCTTCCTTGAAGTCCTCTCAAGTAGGAGATGGTGATAATATGTCGTTCCAATATGTTCTTGGTATTCTTTTGGTTCGTCAGGGCCAATGTCTGATCAGCTAACTTCTTGGAGTAGCCCCTCTTCTGAAGATTCTTCCTTATTTTTTCAAGTTCCTTGTCGAGACTTTCTTTGGTGTTGCAGAGATTGATTGCCCGATCAATCAAAGACTTGACGATTTCCTGCTCCGTAGATTGATGGTGATTGGATTGCTCATTCAGGTATTGCCTGGTATAAGTTTCCTGTAGACTGATGTTTCCCATATATTTCTGGTCCTCTTTACCTTCGCCACGTCGAGAAAAGCAGTTTGCTTTGAGATTTTTTTTCCATTGCGAACTTGATTGTGGTTCTTACGTTTTTCAGGTATCCCAGAAAGGCGTACAATTTTGCATCTTCGTGGTTCCATACTATGAATGTGTCGTTGACGTATCTCAACCAGACGCGTGGTTTCTTCTTGACGTGTTCGATGGGGATGCTTCAAACTACTCCATGTAGATTTTGGCTATGAACTGTGACAGTGGTGATCCCATTCGTAGTCATTCATCAATTATTGAACTAAATTGTTCCAAAATTGTTCGTTCCGTTATCCAGCTGACGGACGTCAACCCTCAGAAGTGTGAGCAATAGGTTGAGGAGGCCTTACCTTTTAATGTTCGATTACCCAGCAAGGTGGAATTAGAAATTCTGAGCTCAGTAGTCCAGCAACTCCATGAACGACCATACCTCGAAATGTTGTTGGCTAATATTTCACATTTGATATCTCAGTTTTCTTGTCACTATATTATTTCATTAATTTCTTTATATACATTTCTTTGACTAATACTTTGTCACAACATTATTTTCTATGATCAATCAAACCTCCAATTTGATTTTTGACCAAAGAATTCATTCAACCTTTTATTCGGATTTGATTACCCTATTTGATTTGTATTTTTATCCTTGTGTCCTTAGCAACCATTACCATTCAGAAAAGCATACACTGTGTGTCTACCCCGCCGCAGAGCGAATTAGATATCCGATGTTCGCCAGAGTTTCACTCATCCACCTGATGAACTGATAGCCCCAGTCAAGAAACTTGACTTATTTGGTGCAGTCTTAATCCAGTGTGAGCCTCAAAGCCACAATAAAGTCTACAGGGCTGTAGTGGAGGATTAAAATTGCCAGATTCAACGGACAATTATACATGATTACCAGTTAAATCTGGATTGCTTCAATTCAAGAAAATTCAATGAATGTTTTGGTGCCGAGTACCACTCATGAGAACTCTACTCTAAAACAAGCCGTATCTATGCCTTGTAGATCATCCGAAACTAACGAGTACTGAAGTATTTCTTTGCACGAAATATAAATTCAAACTTCTAGGAAGCACCTTCAGCGATCGATCTCACATGGTTATTCCATGAGAATAGTTACTCCTGACATCTGAATATTGGATAAAGATAAATCGGCTTTCTTTGAGAAGAGACCTGCCTGAGTTTTCCCAGCAACATATTCCACCAAGTTAATGTAACCTTATTCTATTATTCCCTTCAAGTCACAATTAATACTATTGACACTAATCCCTCTCTGTATTTTTGTTTCTCGTGCTGATATGGAGACTCTGGAAGATGAACTGTTATGAAGGGTACTGTTATCCTATCAGGCAAGAATCTGTTCAGAAAAGCACTCATTTGAGGAGGTTGACCATGAGACGGTAGTTCAGAAGAAAGAAATCGATGTCAAACTCGATTGAACTTCGGAAATGATAGAATGCAATGCAATTGGTTAATAATTATGGGACAAAGTTTTCTTTCAATTTTCAGAAACTCGCTTAACTCTGACTATTTCCCAGGACTTAGGAAAAACCCCAATTTTATATGAAAGTTTGAACACTTCACAGAGTACTGGTCCCAATTCGAAGGCACTCATTTTGAGCTATTGACTGTTATATTGGATTCGCTCATTGACCTAGTATCTAGACTTCGATAACAGCTCGCTGAAGAATGTTAACATTCCAGTATCTTACCAGTGCAATACAGGCCTAAACAACCGATCTCATTTCTACTATAGGTAGATTCGAGCTAGTTTATGTTTGCAGAACTGTTAATGGGAAAACATATCAACTACATCGACAACCTAGCGAGTAGTAGCTGTACTATGATAGTAGAAAATATGCCTTGTCGACCAACTCAATCTGCTTTTTCAGGAAATTTGTCTAACGTTAAGAACAAACATCTACAATAGTGAATTTTTTCATTATTGGAAAAGTTTGTTTCGTGCATTACCATTTGCGGTATTTTATATTTAATTTCTTGTACCGAAAATTATGACATCCGGTGCGATATTCATTCTGAATCACCCAATATCCATTTCGATTAAAAAAAATTCCACTCAAATGAAATGGGTATCAGTGAAATCTAATATAAAGAATTGCTCAGTATACTAGCAAAATCCTATTCTTATATTCACCCACATATTATAACACGGACGGAAAACAGGTCTCTGTTGTTACGGAAGGAGGTTTTAGTAATACTGCGAATTCCCTGATCTGCTCCTGCTTCACCCAGTTAGTGGAATACGCTTGCGGAAGTTTATGAATGCCTGGAAGTAGAACACAAATATATGACTAACAAAGCAAAGAAACGTAACATTACTCGAACATTGGCCCAAATTGTCGTAATGAATGACTGATTTGGTGTGGTAGTGAACACTCTTGAGATTGAGATCATTCAGCAACCTAATACAAAAATGACATTACTCGAAGTTAATGCTCTATTATCTTCCAGAGTTAGCATCTCCAGGAGAAGAATATCTTGATCTTTGGGAGAAAATTTCAGAATGAAAAATTTCAAAAAAATCATGAAACCAAAAAGTTTTTTTTAAAAACCTAGAACCAAGAATCGGAATGACAATATGTTCGTAGGAAATCTTTCTCAAGTAATCAGTAATCAAGTTCTGGGTCATTTATATCCTTATGAAATAATTTTGGTATGTATTTGGCTGAATAACTTTTTTCTTTGAGTCTGTTCGCGCTCTCTTAACTCAAAGAAATTGGAGAGTTGTACTGCGGCAAGATTCACATGATTCCCCTTTGAGAAGTTATATGTCAGTTTAATATCACTGGTTCTCACTTCTCACCCAATGGGAACGAGAACAGACTTCAATATTTATGCGTGTCAGTCTCAGATTCGTTAATAAAAACGTATATTCTGGCTACCAGTGGATTTTCATAGAAAAGCCCTCATATCACCAAGGGTAATCATGAGTAGAGAGTTTTTTATGGATCTGGATCAGTTTCGATGTTTATAGAGGAATTGACAAAAATATGGTAGGACAAACTTTCCCCCATTATTTCGAAAAATAGTGTAGCTCGAGGAATTTGTCGCAACCATTAGGCCATGTGAATAAAATTAAGAATTCTGACTATGGATCAGCCCTAGTAAGACATCAACAAGATGAATAGTATTGTTTCCAAAAATGTCAGTACAAGCAATAGCTAAACTTTATTCGCATGACGCATTAGTAGATTGTGATTTCGAAATGATATTTCTTGGTGAAGATTGGCGGAAAGCCGCTTTATCACAGGCAAGCTAATCGATATTAGGATCGATACTCGAATGAAGGTAATTTTTGAAGATGCTTTCATTTGCTCACTGGAATGCTGTGAAAATTGAATTTTATCACTGATCTGAGTGGTATGTCAGAATTTCCAAAATATTCCAAGATCGATTAAATTGGGAGTTCCCTCCAAAAAAAAGGCTAGAATGTACCTAATATGCTCCTGTGCAAATAGAATGGATCAGGCCTTCTTAGCAATAGTGATTGAATTGGTGAATTTCAGTCATGTCTTTTACTACTACTACTGCTTGAAGAATAAGTCATTTATTGGGTGAAAAGCAAGACTTTCCCATCTCACTTTTTCTCATTGAAATATTGAACTATTCAAACCTATTCACAAAACGACCATGTTTATCACTCAACAAGAATAGTACATAGTTGTGTTTCTGGAAAAACAATCACTGGAGTAGATTGACGAAATATTCTCTAGTTCCCTGATTTTAATTTTCATTATAGAATTCAAGATACTTCTGACTCTCAGAACTTGCAAAGTGCTATTGATATTGTGCATTATTGGTGCTTGCTGACCAATATGTCCAGCAAGATAAAAAATGTTAGTGGTCATTCACAGAAACTCTCGGAGCTTCAGGAATATTCATAATCTGAAATAATTTTTCAACTCATGTCCGCTCCTATCTACGCTCATCAAATCAAAAATTGGAATCGATAAAAAAAGGTTTTGAAGTCCTTGAATATCAAAATGACGGTATTCATTCAAAAAAAGGGGTTGTTCAATTGCGTAGACAAAAAAGAATTATACTTCATACTAACTTCCTATTAAATTCATCAGAAAAAAATCTAGAGTGCAGCTCTCTTCCTAGTGAATTGTATATCTGAGTGCAAAGAATGAAAAGTAGAAATCGTGATGTTTTTTATTTGGATACACCTCATAAAAGTATTCGGTTAAATTCTCCAATATTTATTATTTGTAGCAATTCCAACAAAATTGGTCATGTTTTTGATATTCATTACGATTTCATACAGATCATTTGAGCTTATATCGTTAACAATATCAACACATAATGTTGCCATAGTATTTTCATTATTATTGTATGAATAATACTTATACATGCACGAGATAGTAGACAAACTTCGTTTGCAAGAATGTTTATTGATGAAAAATTCGTTATGTTAATGGGTACGTCCTGTTTAATATAAAGTATTTTTCTTCAAAAGTATAAGAACACACCAAAGTTGCTTTGATAGTAGGATGGGATTGGGGTATCTATCCTACTGCGAAATCCGATCCATGATTATTGATCACTTATCTTCCATGGTAATAATTTTTTATATTAGAAAGATAAAGAAATGATGTCAATATAAAATATGATCCAGACATTTTTTCGCGGTATTTCATATTATATTCTATGAACCGCAAGTTATGAAAGCTGCATCGATATCCAATGTTGCATTTAATATCCATTCCATGTTATAGGCAAATTCCATTACTGTGAAACAGGTTTCAGAAGAATTCGATATATTATAAATAATATGTTGCTCATTTCTCGAGAGGATTATTTTCATTTCAAACCACATATACAACACACAGGAATCATGTCTGTGTTCTTCTGGTGAATAATCAGTTCTTATAATGATACAATTTTTTTGATGTGCAAAAGCTGTACCCAGAATAGGCTTGCGGAAGTGATACTTATAACGGATATCTGGAAATAGAAATCAAGAAAATGGCTCACTACAAACAGAACAGCGGAGGAGGAATCGTTATATTATATTATTAGGTTTTCCTGGAAAATTGACGAGGAGTTTCTGAAAATCTGATCACAAGCAGTTCATTGAAGTGGAAAAAACAGAGCAAAGTAGCAAAAAAATATTATATCACGAATATTTCTTGGGAACAGAGAGATCCAATGCAGGAATATACTAGCATTGATCATTTTCCGGATTTGATTTCAAATCTCAGGGCAAATATACCAATTTGCCCTGAAAACAGATATTATAAAAACGGAAAGATCATTCATTTTTATTTCTAGGGGGGAGAAAAACAAAAAATGGGTTCCAGAACATTTCTACCTCCTCCAAAAACATTTATATAAATATTCATTTCAGGGTGATTCATTTCAATCGATTAATTTTCATATCGAGTATATTTTCAAAAACTGATTCGTTGTTTTCGACAGAGAAGGATAGAGATTCCGTATTGATTCATCAGTAATATCCTGTCACGAAGTCTTGCATTTTCAAGTAAAATGCAAAAACATTGGCATTTGTTGCATGTAGAATTTCTAGTAGAAACATATTTCTGATGGAGGAGAGCTTCTATAGTGAGAGCCTAAGTGGACTGTTGCGATCGGAAAGATGATAATTGACATATTCTCGAAATTTTATTTTGATCTGACCAGGGACCATGATTCGGATGAAAAATGGGTTTGAAATATTTTTCGGTCAACCAGCTGCCGATTCCCCAGCAAGGTTCCGTAACTGAAAGTCGAACCCTGGTCTCCTGCAAGACTGAAATGACCTAAAGTGTTCATTGGATGTTCACAGCGTATTTGAATCTTCATGTTTGGACAATAGTTACTCCACCCAATGTAAAATCCCTCGGTGAAAATTACATTCTGTTACCGAATTTCTGAATTCAAGATAATTTTTTTGTAATAATGTGGTTTCCTTACATTCAGCTGTCATCATATAAATTATTTTTCAACCTAAAACCATCGCCATCAAGTTGCTCGGTTTTCCACCGCAACATAAGTGTTTTGCATAAATGAAACGTCTCAATAGTATACATAGTCATAGTAGTTATTTCAACTACCACAGCTAAAAATCAGCTTACGAAGGTGTTTTATATTTTAGTGTAGAGGGTATCGGGGGGAAGCAAACTCATCTTTGCCCTCTTGACAAATCAATAACTTTCGGGCCTGATCCCACCTGCCAAAATTAAGTGACGATATTCGAGCATTTCGAAAGAACCTGCTTTCGAAATGGGTGCATGTGAAGAATCGGAGATATCCGCTGAGCCCACTCCTATTCGCCCTCTTCGTTGCAGACATCGAAACGTTTTTTCTCGAACGTGGGGCACAGGGCGTTAATATTGATGATAGACACGACGTTCTGCTTCTTCTGTATGCCGACGACTTAATTATACTCGCTCACTCAGAAGTAGACGTTGGAAGAAAACTACGCATTCTTGAACAGTACATCACAGCGAATAAACTGGTTGTTAACACTGGCAAAACCAACGTAATGTCATTCTCCAGGGAGGGATTCTGTAGAAATAATAACACATTTTATTATGACAACGCGGTTATACCGGTTGTCAATAAATATGTTTACCTGGGGGTCACTTTCACACCATCCTCTTTTTTTCGTGAAATGTCTATGGTAACCGCAAACAAGGCAAAACAAGCAATTGGAGCTATTCTTCCCATTAAAGCTTCATCCAAACTGGATTCTTGGTACCCTCGAGTTATACTTTTTGAATCCCTAGCACTCAGTACTATGAATAACTGTATCCCCGTATGGGGCCTTAGATACCACCAAATTATCGAGAGAGTCCAGCTTAATTTTTTCAAAAGAGTCCTATTACTACCGACTAACACTCCAGATTATATAGTCCGATTGGAAACTGGTCGGGTTATATTCCTATATAATATCATCAAAATAACCCTGAATTGGATTCCGAAAGTCCTCTCAATGGACGGCGGAAGATATCCTAGACTTCAACCGCCAGATGCAACTGTCTAATTGTGATGAGAGATTCAACTGGGCTCTTACCGTCAGAAAACAATTCGAATTTATCGACTCTGGCACCTCCTGGGATAACATATCCTATTCATATCTACGCGCGAACAAACACTCTCTTCTTGCAAGGTTTTTCGAAAAAAATCACCAAAAAGATATTGAATTGATGGGTCGTAGCTCTTTTCTGATACATTACAATGCGCTGAACGTATCCAGATATCCCCCCTCCTACCCACATCTGAGGCTCCCCATACAGGTCACTCGCACTGTTGCCCAATTACGAGTATCCAATACATTCAGGCTGCACTTCACTTTCAATGGATCAACACACAAAATTGATCCCACCGAACTATGTACAATATGTAACCAAAACGAGTTGGAAACTTTGCACCACATTCTTTTTGATTGCCCGATATATAGTACAATGAAACCGCATCTGATCGTGGGTTTGAACGATATTGATTCCCTTATTCAAACATTGAATAACATCACTAAGGATGAAGCAAAAGTAATTTCAACTTTTATTTGGAATGCACTGAAACTACGGTCATTTGTAATGAATGAGTATACTTACCTTTCTCCTATAGTTAGTTTTTGTTCCTTTTTCAATATGAAAATGTCAAGCCCTTGCTGTAGAAATTTATTTTTCTGATATGCAATAAAGTTATCATTATTATTATCATTATTATTATCATTATTATTATTATTATTATTATATTCGATATCTCATTTTTTTTGTCACAACATTATTTTCTATGATCAATCAAACCTGCAATTTGATTTTTGACCAAAGAATTCATTTCAACCTTTTGTTCCGATTTGATTACCTTATTTGATTTGTATTTTTATCCTTGTGTCCTTAGCAACCATTACCTTATCCATTTATTCAGCCACATTACAGAATAATAATCTATTTGTGGTGGGTCCAGGACATAGAATAGAGCATACAATAGAAATTAAATAAAATATACATTGAAAACGAGACTACAATTTAGAATTTAGAATTTTTCTAATTATTTGAAATTAAATTGGGTGAAGAGTGCTCCCCAATGGCATGTGTTATAGTGCTGTGTTTGTTACGACACTCTATAGTTTTCCATGAACTCACATCGGCCTCCAAATACTCCCCCGCCGAGTAGAAGCAGTGTGACATCAAATATTCACGGATCAGTATCTTGAACTTATGGGTAGGGAGTTCCTCAATATGCACTGGCAATTTATTATATAACTTCTAGTTTAAAGTATTGCGTTCAGAAGTCAATAAACGATGTCTCGTTGGTCGAATCAAGTTACAAATTCTTGTGGTATAATTCACTCATCCACCAAATGAACTGATTGTCCAGTGTGAGCCTTGTAGACTAACCAGAACTGAAGTATTTCTTTGCACGAAATATAAATCCAAACTTCTAGGAAGCACCTTCAGCGATCGATCTCACATGGTTATTCCATGAGAATAGTTACTCCTGACATCTGAATATTGGATAAAGATAAATCGGCTTTCTTCGAGAAGAGACCTGCCTGAGTTTTCCCAGCAACATATTCCACCAAGTTAATGTAACCTTATTCTATTATTCTCTCCAAGTCACAGTTAATACTATTGACACTAATCCCTCTTTGTATTTTTGTTTCTCGTGCTGATATGGAGACTCTGGAAGATGAACTATTATGAAGGGTACTGTTGTCCACAAAATCATTTACTGAACAAGATGTTTTCTCAAGCAAATCATTGATATCCTATCAGGCAAGAATCTGTTCAGAAAAGCACTCATTTGAGGACGTTGACCATGAGACGGTAGTTTAGAAAAAAGAAATCGATGCCAAACTCGATTGAACTTAGGAAATGATAGAATGCAATGCAATTTATGGGACAAAGTTTTCTTTCAATTTTCAGAAACTCGCTTAACTCTTACTGTTTCCCAGGACTTGGGAAAAACCCCAATGTTATACGAAAGATTGAACACTCCATAGAGTGTTGGTCCCAATTCGAAGGCACTCATTTTGAGCTATTGACTGTTATATTGTATTCGCTCATTGAGGTAGTATCAAGACTTCGATAACAGCTCGCTGAGAAATGTTAACATTTCAGTTTCTTACCAGTGCGTTACAGGCCTAGACAATCGATCTCATTTCTACTGTAGGTAGATTCGAGCTAGTTTATGTTTGCAAAACTGTTAATGGGAGAACATATCACCTACATCGACAACCGCGAGTAGTAGCTGTACTATGATAATAGAAAATCTGCCTTGTCGACCAATTCAATCTTTTTTTCATTATCTTTTTCAGATAATTTGATTCACGTTAAGAACAAACGTCTACAGTACTGAATTTTTTCATTAATGGAAAAGTTCGTTTCGTATATTATCATTCGCGGTATTTTATATTTAATTTCTTGTACCGAGAGTTATGACATCCGGTGCGATATTCATTCTGAATCACCCAATATCCATTTCGATTTATAAAAATTCCACTCAAAAGAAATGGGTCTCAGTGAAATCTAATAAAAACACGGACAGGAAACAGGTCTCTGTTGTTACCGAAATAGGTTCTAGTAATACTGCGAATTCCCCAGTTAGTGGAATACGCTTGCGGAAGTGATACTTTTGATGAATGCCTGGAAGTAGAAAACAAATATATGACTAACGAAGCAAAGAAACGTAACATAACTCGGTTGGAAATGAACATTGCCCAAAATTGTCGTAATGAATGACTTATTTGGTGTGGTAGTGAACACTCTTGAGATTGAGATCATTCAGCAACCTAATACAAATATTACATCACTCGAAGTTAATGCTCTATTTTCTTCCAAAGTAAGCAACTTCAGGAGAAAAATATCTTGATCTCTGGAAGGAAATTTCAGAATGAAAAATTTTAAAAAGATCATGAAACCAAAAATTTGTTATAACCTCCAAGAACCAAGAATCGGAATGCCAATATGTTCGTAGGAAATCTTTCTCAAGTAATCAATAACCATGTTCTGGGTCATTTATATCCTCATGAAATAATTTTGGTATGTACCTATTTGGCTAAATAACTTTTTTTCTTTGAGTCTGTTCGCGCTCTCTTAACTCAAAGCAATTGGAGAGTTGTACTGCGACAAGATTCACATGATTCCCCTTTCACAAGTTATATGTCCGTTTGATATCACTGGTTTTCACTTATCACTCAATGAGAACGAGAACAGACTTCAATATTTATGCGTGTCAGTCTCAGATTTGTTAACAAAAAGGTATATTCTGGCTACCAGTGGATTTTCATAGAAAAGCCCTTATATCACCAAGGGTAATCATAAGTAGAAAGTTTTTGATGGATCTGGATCAGTTTCAATGATTATAGAGGAATTGACAAAATTATGATAGTACAAACTTTTTCCCAGTATTCCGAAAAATAGTGTAGCTCAAGGAATTTGTCGCAACCATTGGGCCATGTGAATAAAATTAAGAATTCTGACTATGGATCAGCTCCAAAAATTTCAGTACAAGCAATAGCTAAACTTTATTCGCATGACGCATTAGTAGATTGTGATTTCGAAATGACATTTATTGGTGAAGATTGGCGGAATGCCGCTTTATCAGAGGCAAGCTAATCGATATTAGGATCGATACTCGAATGAAGGTAATTTTTGAAGAAGATACTTTTATTTGCTCTCTGAAATGCTGTGAAAATTGAATTTTATCACTGATCTGAGTGGTATGTCAGAATTTCCAAAATATTCCAAGATCGATTGAATTAGGAGTTCCCTCTAAAAAAAGGCTAGAATTTACCTTCATCAGGCCATCTTAGCAATAGTGATGGAGTTGGTAAATTTCAGTCATGTCTTCTACTACTACTACTACTGCTTGAAGAATGAGTCATTTATTGAGTAAAAAGCAAGACTTTTTCATCTTACTTTTCCTCATTGAAATATTGAACTATTCAAACCTATTCACAAAACGACCATGTTTATCACTCAACAAGAATAGTACATAGTTGTTTTTCTGGAAAAACAATCACTGGAGTAGATTGTCGAAATATTCTCTAGTTCCCTATTTTAATTTTTATTATAGAATTCAATATACTTCTGACTGTCAGCACTCGCAAAGTGCTATCAATATCGTACATAATTGGTGCTTGCTGAAAAATATGTATCTGAATATTGAAAAATGCAGCAGTGTATCTTACAGTAAAAAATCTACGAAAGTTTCTTATGAATACGCTATAGATGATTTTGGTAACATTGACACCATAAAAGTACTCTATTTCATGCTAGTGAGATCTAAACTCGAATACAGATCTGTAATTTGGAATGATGAATACCAAACAACCTTACAGGAACTAGAAAAAATACAAAACAAATTTCTAAGGTACCTCTATTATAAGAAATATCGCAGTAGACCCGATTACAACAGCATTAGAACATCACAATTAAGAACTCAATTTGATATACCCTCCTTAGACTCCAGGCGAAAAATTTTCGCACTAACTTTCATGTATAAAATTATCAATAATAATATAAATTCTGCAGAATTATTGTCACTATTACCAGTTAATGTACCTCCTAGACCTACGCGATCTACCCTTATGTTTAAGACTCCCTTCGTGACTGTTACTTTTACATCCCCCCTCCTAATCATGCTCCGTCTGGCAAACGACATCAATTGCTTCCAAGATATAGATTGGAATATGTCTCTCGCAAAATTCAGATCACTAGTCCGTAGACAGATTGAGAATCTATCAGTTTAGCAAAGAGTTTTTCAGTTATTTTTCATTTTATTTATATTATTGAGAGTTGTATCTAGTATTGCTCATTGGTAGATAATAATATATCCCCATATTACATTATATTATATAAGATACCGTTTCAAATGCTTGTATATCCATGTATATTTGTTATAAGTCATCCTTGTAATGAGGCCACCAGGCCTGTTAGGGTGAAATAAATAAATAAATAAATAAATACGAATCGTTTTGGGGAAGTAGGAGATCTCCCTTTCAACACATTTTGACAGGACTGTCCAGCAAGATGAAAAATGTTAGTCATTTACAGGAACTCTCGGAGCTTCAAGAATATTCATAATCTGAAATTACTTTTCAATTCATCGATAAAAAAAGGTTTCGAAGTTCTTGAATTTCAAAATGACGGTATTCGTTCAAAAAGAGGAATTGTTCAATTGCCTGGAAAAAAAAAATAATACTTCATACTGACTTCCTATTAAATTCATTACAAAAAAATCTAGAGTGCAGCTCTCTTCCTGGTGAATTGAATTTCCGAGTACAAAGATTGAAAAGTAGAAATCGTGATGTTTTTTATTTGGATACACCTCATAAAAGTATTCGGTTAAAATCACCAATATTTGTTATTTGTAGCAATTTCAACAAAATTGGTCATGTTTCTGATATCCATTACGATTCCAAACAGATCATTTGAGCTTATATCGTTAACAATATCAACACATAATGTTGCCATAGTATTTTCATTATTATTGTATGAATAATACTACTACATGCATCGAGATAGTAGACAAACTTCGTTTGCAAGAGTGTTTCAATTTATTTATTGATGAAAAATCGGGTATGTTAATGGGTACGTTTTGTTTAATATAAAGTATTTTTCTTCAAAAGTATAAGAACACACCAAAGTTGCTTTGATAGTAGGATGGGATTGAGATATCTATCCTACTGCAAAATCCGAACCATGATTATTGATCACTTATATTCCATGGTGATAATTTTTTATATTAGAAAAATAAAGAAATGATGTCAATATAAAATATGCTCCAGACATTTTTTCGCGGTATTTCATATTATATTCTATGAACCGCAAGTTATGAAAGCTGCATCGATATCCAATGTTGCATTCAATATCCATTCCATGTTATAGGCAAATTCCATTACTGTGAAACAGGTTTCAGAAGAATTCGATATATTATAAATAATACGTTGCTCATTTCTCGAGAGGATTATTTTCATTTCAAACCACATATACAACACACAGGAATCATGGCTGTGTTCTTCCGGTAAATAATCAGTTCTTATAATGATACAAATTTTTTGATGTGCAAAAGCTGTACCCAGAATAGGCTTGCGGAAGTGATACTTATAACGGATATCTGGAAATAGAAATCAAGGAAATGGCTCACTACAAACAGAACAGCGGAGGAGGAATCGTTATATTATATTATTAGGTTTTCCTGGAAAATTGGCGAGGAGTTTCGGAAAATCTGATCACAAGCAGTTCATTGAAGTGGAAAAAACAGAGCAAAGTAGCAAAAAAATATTATATCACGAATATTTCTTGGGAACAGAGAGATCCAATGCAGGAATATACTAGCATTGAGCATTTTCCGGATTTGATTTCAAATCTCAGTGCGAATATACCAATTTGCCCTGAAAACAGATATTATAAAAACGAAAAGATCATTCATTTTCATTCCTAGGGGGGAGAAAAACAAAAAATGGGTTCCAGAACATTTCTACCTCCTCTAAAAACATTCATATAAATATTCATTTCGGGGTGATTCATCTCAATCGATTAATTTTCACACCGAGTATATTTTCAAAAACTGATTCGTTGTTTTCGACTGAGAAGGATAGAGATTCCGTATTGATTCATCAGTAATATCCTGTCACGAAGTCTTGCATTTTCAAGTAAAATGCAAAAACATTAGTATTTGTTAAATGTAGAATTTCTAGTAGAAACATATTTCTGATGGAGGAGAACTTCTATAGTAAGAGCCTAAGTGGACTATTGCGATCGGAAAAGATGATAATTGACATATTTTCGAAATTTTATTTTCATCTGACCAGGGACCATGATTCGGATGAAAAATGGGTTTGAAATATTTTTTGGTCAACCAGTTGCTGATTCCCCAGCAAGGTTACGTAACTGGGAGTCGAACTCTGGTCTCCTGCAAGACTGGAATGACCGAAAGTGTTCATTGGATGTTCACAGCGTATTTGAATCTTCATGTTTGGACAATATTTACTCCACCCAATGTACAATCCCTCGGTGAAAATTACATTCTGTTACCGAATTTCTGAATTCAAGATAATTTTTTTGTAATAATAAGGTTTCCTTACATTCAGTTATCATCATATGAATTATTTTTCAACCTAAAACCATCGCCATCAAGTTGCTCGGTTTTCCACCGCAACATAAGTGTTTTGCATAAATGAAACGTCTCAATAGTATACATAGTCATAGTAGTTATTTCAACTACCACATCTAAAAAGCAAACTCAACTTTGCCCCCTTGACAAATCCATAACTTCCTGGCCTCATCCCACCTGCCAAAATGAACTGACGATATTCAAGCATTTCGAAAGAACGTGCTTTCAAAATGGGTGCCTGTGAAGAATTGGAGATATGATCATTTGAAAAAGTCACCAACACTGTTAGTTCGATTCGAAAGAAAAGAACAGTTATTCAATGAGGCAGTTGGAAGTGGCCCCAAACTCTTCAGTTACTACCAGTTCTTGCCAATCTTACAAAATGTACGAGATCGCTAGGCTGCCTAGTTGAAGATCTACTTACTTTATGTTATTCACGGGAATCAGATATATGGGATAAATGATGAACTTGTAAGAATAAACATTGAAAAAACAGTGAGAATATCCAGATTTGTTTTAACTTCTTTGCATATATGCGATGAATTTTTGTATTATATACATGGGAATAGTTTATTCAGTTATATGAATCCGTTCCGAACTCCGCTAGAGTTGCCTCTACATAACATGATTCTATTATTTTTCATTCTTGAATTTTGAAATAAAAAAAAGTGAGTTTTCAGCATATTTCGAAGTGAGTTTCTTTCCTCACATCACCTATCTGATATATCAGCAGAATGGTTGTTTTCATGGTGGTTATGAGATTCTTTTGTTTGTATTTGTGGAAAAAATCTTGATCTGAATGTTAGCAGCATTTTACACTACACACATTCTTTATCACTAGAATTCACCACTGAATAATGTAATCAGCATATAATTCTACAGGGTATGTCATCTACAAAATGATTTCCAGAATGGCGAATAAGAGTGGTCCCAGAATGCTTTTTTGGGGAACTTCTATAGATGGATATAAAACATTAAATCTTTGTTTCAGCAAGGTTGTATGAAACTTTTTGAAAAACTCCAAGAGACGAGGGAATTGTAGTCCGAACGTGAAATTTTGTTTCCTTTTGATCTTTCATGGACTCCTTTCGGATGAATTCGTTACTAAGGTAAGTTTTTAATACATGTAACGAGTTGACCTGAGTTTGAACTCGCACAAGGAGTTGCGCTTATGGATAAACGGTATACGATATTTCCGGTTAAACTGCACAGGGTGTAGTTACTGAAATCGGAATACCTTTTTGAATCCAACCAATTTCAACAGTACAGACGGTTTACACACTTGAAAATATCTGCTTTTGAAATAATGGTTATCAATATTCCCGGTTCTAACTGAAGCCTAGCTGAAGACAGAAGGTTGAACTAGCAAGAACCCAACAGATTGAGAAATTTATCTCGGTTCTATCTGAAGCCTAGCTAACGGCTGACGGTTGAATAAAACAAAATGATTGATTCTAAGTGGAGCCCAAATAACGGCAAGAGGCCGAACTAGCAAGATAATAATTAGAACTGAATATTTAAAACAAAATAATGGGCTTTCCGATCTATCCTCGACATTGAATTTATTTCTGGTGAATGAAAAAAACTTTTATCAGCAACACTGATTTCGGAGCAACTGAAAACATTGAGGCAGAATCGAACTGTATTCAAGACTGAATTCTGAAGAATAATCAAATGGGAGACTGGACATGAAGTGAATCGGAGACTGGATGTAAACTGAATAGAACATTTAAACCGAATGAATCCTATTCCTCGGGGCCGTGTATTTATACTCGCAGAGAATATGAAAAATAGTTGAACGCGAATGACAAAGAGCACAGAGGAATTTCATGAAAACTACGGTCGGTTTGGACAGTTTCAAATAATTTTCAATATAAGGTAAATCGAAAAAATCAAGCAAGGAATTTGTTTTTATAATAACGATAACGATTCAGACTGATAGATATCCGAAATAAGTAAATATTTATGAGGAAATAATATACACGAGTTAATTGAAACAAAAAAAATGGTTAAGGCTTTCGCGGCCGAGGTTTTCAGTATCACTACTTTGGTTCGGGTTTGAGGCCGTCATTTTTTAGGAGCCTTGTGGATGAAACTTTCGTCATCTGGGGACATGGAAGGGACGTTCTAAACCTTTTACTAGACCACTTGAACGCTCAATACCCCAGCATCAAGTTCACCATGGAGACTGAACAGGACCAGCGGATAGCATTTCTAGAAAATCTTCAAGTGACCTTGAGAATAAATGGATACAGTGTACACGAGATCAACAGGGCCACGAAACTGAAGAGTTCCGCGGTTCAAAACAGACGCTCAGATAGTTGTACACGCCTATCTACCATATATTCCGAGGGTCACAGACCGAAATGGAAAACACTTGGGGAAACACAATATAAAAACGGGTTCCAAACCCACCAGAAAGATACCACAAAGCCTCAGGTCGGCTAAAGACAAAACAGACCCACTGTCAGCAGCAGGGGTTAATCGAATACCGTGCACCTGTGGGAACTTATACATCGGTACCACCAAAAGATCTATGGGAACTAGGCTAAAAGAGTATGGAAGAAACTGCAGACTAGGGCAAAATTACAAGTCAGCTATGACGAAACACGCATTCAGTGGGGAAAACCATAGGATTCTGTTTGAAAACGCGAAACTCATTGCCCCCAACCAGGGATACCATAGTCGACTGATACGGGAGGCGAAAGAGATGCACAAACACACGGATATTTTTAACAGAACAGAAGAAGCTGTGAATCTCAACTGAATATGGGATCTCATTTCAAGAAGATAAAAAAAAATAACAAATAACATAACGGCAGATAGTGCGGCAATTAATGGTGATGATACTTCTCTGAATCCAGTTATTACGGCAATCAATATAAATGAAAATTCTCGGAATGCAGATAAAGCAATTACCACTCCAGTCACCGAGATATCAGTCTCTCAACAATTATGAGATCACGATGGTTTTGAGCGCATCAATTTGCTGAGTGAGTTCCCCAACCACTGACTTCGAACAACCGGCCTTCGAATAATATGGTTGAATGCACGGTAATGATATCTTTCACATGCTTTTTTTCCAACTTGCACTGCAAGTTCGTCTCTTTTCCTTTGAAAATGTGCTCCAGCTGATTTTAGAATATTTTTTTCTCAGAGGAAGGGTATGAATGACAAAATGGTTGAGGCTGCCGCGGCGGTGGTTTTGAGTATCACTACTTTGGTTCGGGATTGAAGGTCGTCCACCCAGGTGGAATAAACTCTAGTAGGTTCAACAGATCTGCCTTCTTTTCTTTAGGTATTGGTATTAACCCTACTTCTGATTTTTGGGACGTTGTCACCATCAGCTAAACATTTCGCGGATCTTTTCTGTCGCAAGAACCACATCTCTTGGTATGATTCATAATCATCTAAGCTGGTTTTAAATTGTATGATACCAAACCGTTCGCTGTACCCAAAGGTACGCACAGGTTGCCATTTGAAACCGTTCTGTACAACTTCTTTTTTTTTCACTAATGGACCTTTCAACATATTCTAGAATTCTAAAAAGTCGACTTGAGTCGTCTCAATAACCGAAAATCTAGGAACGCACTATCAGACCAGCTGATACCAAAGTACAGCTTTTCTGTTTCTTTCCTTTCAATTACAGCATGATCACCATCGACTTCTGTGTGTGAGTGTCCAGGCAACATGAAGTCATATTCAATTGTGTAAATTCTCAGACAATTTTGCAAAGCTGATACTGCCAACGGCCAGAAGTAACAAAACTATAATTTTGGCATACAATAGTCTTACACAAGCAACACACGTTAAGCGTAAAATCACTCGAGTCTGATTTATGTGATTTTTCACTGAAGAAGAAGTAGCGTGAAACTACATGAGTCCAACTTTTATTATTATACCCACCGTTAACATTTCTACCAATTTGTATATACATTATCATTTTTAACCTATTTATCTTCCTTTTTTAACTTAAGTGAGTTTACACAGTCATGCATCTGCGAATATAACTTGATGAAAAAATGCGGTATTTTGACTTATATATTATATAAGTTATATATATATAAGTCAAAATACCGCATTTTTTCATCAAGTTATATTCGCAGATGCATGACTGTGTAAACTCACTTATATGACTGAAACATGATGAAGATTGTCTTCGACAACAAAGAGCAGAGGGAGAAATCTTGTGGTTAAATTGTTCAGCGAAAAACCGTTATGCCATATATTCAGTATGTCTTTGGGTTGGTGACTGGAAAGAGATGAATACCAGAGATGGAAACCCAAGACGCCCACAACACGTGACCCAGAATTCGAGCACTTGTGATAGCTAGCCCCATAGACATTCGCCCTTCAAACGTGTGCAATACGATTGTTCTTCATAACAAGGCATCATAATAATCAGTACGCAAACAATAATATTATAATTGAGTTGGAGCAACAAAGCGAGCGTAAGTAGGTACAAAAGGCCTATTTAGCAATTATGAAAATCGGTGAGGGAAGCGCCGACCTTTCCCCTACGGGTAGCGGCAGTAAACCGTCAAACAAAGAGGTTAAAACAGCGCACCTAACAAGCGCTAAATGGGAATGCTCCCGTGAAATGATCCCTGCCGAGTGCTCACATGGGCGCACATGCGGGGCGGATTTCTACGTAATGGGCCTGGAATATATCTAGGAGGGAAGATTTCAAGTTATTATAGATAACCGTTTGTATTGTAGAAATCACTGAACACAGAAATGATTTCAGAAATGTAACGTCCGCCTTCATGCGTAAAGTTTGAGAGGTTAGGGTCAGCAACCACCGAAGGAGATGATGGCAGTTATTTTGTTATAGTTGGGAGTGAAGATACTAGATCGATGTCATCTTATGATGATGTAAATTAACTTTGACTTCTATCTGACATATGAGGCGTTTTCGGAATTTTGAATACTCTGAAGCATAACATTCAAGTTCATTTCAATAGGATAATTTTCTGTGAGTTATGAAATGTGTTTTATCTAATTCAGTTTCGAAAAGTCAGGTATTACATGACGTTTGTGAATTTTGAAACGTCAGTTTTTTTAAAACTGTCACTTGAGACAAGTGAATGAGAGTTGTGTAATACGCAACTAGTTGTGTAATAATAGAACAAGAAACTAGTAATTTTATCCTTTGAAAATATTGAAAACAGGATTACTCAAAGTACAATTAACAAAATTCAAAGCAGAACCCGATGTTTCTCCTAATTCTGCTATAACTTTTTCTGTTCTGATCTCTTTCGTTTCTTCTCTAAACATTCTTTTCGAAGCTGGCTCAAGCTCAGATTCTCCATTCATGATATCCTGAGCAATTCTTTTTTTATTGCCTAAAGAATTCTCAATATAACCCTCCGCAACAGTATTGGACTTCCAGCCCCCGTGCTGTTTTATTCTGAGAATATCAGCTCCTGAATCTGCGAGCAATGAAGCAGAAGTACGTCTAAAACAATGCCCAGTATACTCAGTAAGATTTGGCAAGCCAAGAAATTGTGCAATCGTTCTAGGCAATTTTCCGAACGTATTAATTCCGACAGGCTGAACACTGCACTTACTCTCTCTGTAACCCACGAAGAAACGTTCATGCTTAGTTATTTGGGGTCTCAGGCAAATATACTTCCTGATAATATCCAACATATTTATACCAGAAATATTTCCACTGTTGACTATGAATTCTCGTATTACATGAGTTTTTGTTTCTGGAATGGTTATTCTGAAGAAACTTTTTTTATCTATGACGTCTTTGATACGCAGAAATGTCAATTCAGCTTTTCTACAAGCACCCGCAATTCCAATTATGATTGCAACCTAGAAGGATAGTTCAAATCAATATTTCATTATGATATAAGAATTAATGAATGAATACCTTCGCAAATAAAAAATGTTTTCGTACTTCCGGGCCTAAAGTGACAACTTCACTCCCTTGTGACAGGTACTAAAGTGTCACATTTAATCCCTCCGGGATTAAATATTGACGAAACTCCCGGAACGATTAAATCACAAACAAACGAATTTAAGGGATATTTTATTGAAAAATATAATTAATTAGAATGGTAATTAACGTTAATATTCAAATTAATATTGTGACAGTTCGTCATATTGACCAGTCTTTCCTGGGTTAATGCAGCAGGTAACTGACGAGTAACAGATAGGTCCTTTTCATATTGAACTGGTGTTTGTTTCGAAGATCCTGCGGAAACAGGAAGCGAGAATGAGGACTGTGGCATAACTATAGTGGACGAATCGGCGACTTGACCAAATATTTTATCTGAAATTTTTTGTTTATTTTCAATAGACGATTCAATATATCCCTCGGCCACGTTGGAGGATTTCCATCCTCCATGTCTCTTCAGCACGTCTATTGTTGCTCCCGAATCAGCTAACAAAGACGCAGATGTGCGTCTAAAACAATGTCCCGTATAAGACGTCGCATTTTCTAATTTCAAGAAAGCTGCTATTTGCCGTGGAAATGTACCAAACATGTTTTTTCCTACTACTCGCGTAGTACATTCTTTGTTGATGTATTGAACAAAAAATTTTGAATGAGTTGTCCCTGTCTTTCGCAATGCCACATATTTCCGAAATATCGCCACAAAACTGGTGGCACTGTTTTCTGAATTTTTGATCACAAAATTTCGGTCAATTTTATTTTTGGTGTTTCTAATCGCAATTAGGAAGGAATCGCCCAAATCTCTCACATCGTCGATTTCTAAATCAACCAACTCTTTTCCACGACAAGCTCCCGCAACGCCCAAAATAAGTGCAACCTACAAAAAAATTGATTTCTTAAAATTTCTGAATATAAACAAATTTCCAAATTTACCTTAAGCATTAAATATTTATCATCCGGAGCCTCCCGTAAGAACTGATCTACCTGCTCAGACGTGAGAATTCTTGACTTCTTTGGCTTAAATCCCTCATTTCTTCTCTTCAAAAAAGCTAATAATTTTGGAAATTTACTTATATCAATATCTTCTCTAATGTTAATAACCGATTTCAGCATTGAGTAATGTGCCCAGAGAGTTGAGGCACAAACCGCTTTTGATTTATCATCGAAGTAGACTTAAGCTTTGGTTTCCTAAGATAGCGGTGCCGTCATATAGCGGCCGTAAAACAGCGTTGAATGACGTCACAATAACGTTGTCTATGTAAACAAAATAGCGCGATTTCCTAAGAAGCGGTAACTGTCACCGTAACGTCAAAAAGCGGTGCCGCCATTTGCATGACGGCCGTCTAGTCGGTGTCAGATGGTTTTGTGAACGTTTTATTGATAGCGGTGACTATTTATAATTCGTATTTGTGTTTTTTACGTACAAAATGAGTTCCAACTCTTGGAGCAGCGATGAAGACGAAGTTTTAATAGATTTTGTACTTAACCATGAAGCCATGTATAATATAAAAAGTAAAGAACACAGAAAAACTCAATTGAAGCAGAATTGGTGGCGTGAAATTGGAGAAATTTTGTAACTCAAATCATATCTTATGTGGTGAAGTACGTAATCAAATAACTGTGGTGTAAGGCGAAAGTATTCTCTGAATTTTTCTTCATTGCTCAGTAAAACGGCGACGTACTAAAATCTCAAATGCACCTTCTGTACCACGAGATTTGAATAAATTGTCTTCCGCCATACGACCATTTTCCTTTTTTGAATTTGATGATAGTTCGTCCTCTAGGTAAATTGATAAAGCTAAATCAAGGTCGTCCATTTTCTCTCCTGGATACTTATTTGACGTTTTTGTTAAAAAAAAAAATTACTGACGGTGTGTACGTACGGTCGTGGAACTTTCCACATGTAGTCACCGTAAAGACGGCCGTCTTTTTGCGTCCGTCATATTACGGCCGCTACATGACGGCACCGCTATCTTAGGAAACCAAAGCTTAACAGCGCATTTTCAGTAGGTTGTCTCACATTTTTTAAGCGACACCACTTTTTAAAAGCATCGTACTGCTGCTCGTATAGTTTTCTAGATTTCGGTGGTAACAATTCTTCACCTACTTCGGCTGCTCTTTTATCAATATCAGATACACCTTCTTCACTCATGATACCAATAATTATCAATAACAATGTTTCTTTACAATGACACTAGTAATGACAATGTTTCTAAATTATAACTGTCACAACGCAATGTTACTATGGTAACTTATTTTAAAGACAGTTTATTAAATGAGTTGAAGAGAGAAAAAACTGATTGAAATTATTGAAATAATTAATAAAATCATACCGGAAGTACGAAAAGTATCGTATATACCTTGCGACTGAAGTACATTCAATCCTTCAGGTAAATTATGGCCCTCCCTGCGGTCGGGCCATAAACTTTACCTTCAGGATTAAATGTACTACTTCAGTCCCGCGGTATATAATGTACTATTGTCATCAGCTTCCTTTATGAAAGTTTCGAATTGTTCCCTACTGAACACTTTTGATTTTTCTGCATGATAACCCACTGACCGCCTTTTCAGTAATGCAATCAATGTGGTGTAAGTTTGGATATTAACATCTTTTTTAACTTTTAGTTCACTCTTCAACATGGAATATGTCGTCCTCATCGTTGAATCTTTCATAGCTTTTATAATTTCGAAATATGCCAACATTACTTTTTCAGTTATAACTGTAACTTTCTTCGTTTGGCACCATTCTTCAAACTTTTGGTAAGCTGCGTCATACTCAGCTTTTGATTTTTGAGGTATCAATTCATTTAATGCTTTATTTGCCGATACTTCTATATCAGACGCAATTTCGTCGGAACAACTACTCATTTTTGAAATAAGTCTGATACGTTTGACATAAGTCTGACACGTTTGACATTGCTTATTAAATATTCATTTTGACAAGCGCCAACGCCTATGTCCCATATCACGAGAAAACCATTATATTATATTCATGAAATGATATCATTAGATAAAATTTTGTACGAAATACGTTATGAAAAGACTTATTTGTTCGACTCGCGTAATTTGCAAAACTCGCTTCGCTCGTTTTGGCAAATATTACACTCATCGAACAATATGGATCTTTTCATAACTGATTACGTAAATAACTATTATTCAATAGTAGATGAAGACCATGTTTTCTGAAACTATGAAAATTTATTAAATGTAGCAATTCTAATGCATTGACAACTTGCATTGACAACTTGCTTGTGGAAACGAAGAAAAAAATATTCTTCACATCAAGATATAATAGAGGAAAGAACATAATATAATGAACTTAGTACAACAAATTCTCCAAGTCAATACATGTGGCCTCATTCATCATAATTACTGAGATATTCAAGCTATAATTTTCTTTAGATTGTGAAGACACCATACAATCATTTTGTTTAACACCAAATGACTGTCCCCAATTATTCAACAATCCAATGAATATTTGAAAAATTTCATGCGCGATCTCATTCAAATGAAAGCTTTCGTTTCACTTTGCGTAAATGAGGGATGAAAAGTAATCCATTAATACTTCAGAGAGAAAGGATATGCACATTGAAGTGATATTGTAAAGGACAGAATAATAATTTAGAATTGAAGTACTCTATCCCTCTTAACCTCTCTTTATCTGCTACATTGAGGAAGGGATCCGCTTAGAGTTCACACTTGAAGTATTCTATCTTGCTCTCTCTCTCAGGGCCACCCCATTAGTTATGTCTATGGTATGTCGAGATAAGAATAATATTTTTTCATTATTTCCAAAAAGTTGATTTGTCATGTTGTTTGTCAGTTTAACATATTTCGCAGGATCGTGAACTTTGACTGCATGTTTACTGGAAGGATAAACGCAAAACAGTTACTGAAGGGATTCCACGGCTACTAAATGATACGGATGAGTATACATAAAACGCTTTACATTGTATATTTTTTCCGAATAGTCTATAGAAATATTTGATAAACGCATATGGAAACTGAAATGTGAATATATTTCAAAAGGGAAAATGAACGGAAATCTTCCCTGATTCCAAGTTACAACAACCCTTTATAGGGCAGATAACGAAAAGTGTCCAAATTGAAATCTGGATTCACATAGATGATGGATAAGAGTTTATAAGATATAGACAAATTTCATAATCAACAAAAAAATATCCTGGGGTAATTTTTCTTTGGTGGTCAATATTGCCACCATTGGCCATCTAGGTATAAAGTGAGCAATGAAATAATTGGTTAAATTTTCAACCACTTCGATATTGTGAGGAAAAACCAAATAAATCTCTCTCTCTCTCTCTCTCTCTCTATATATATATATATATATATATATATATATATATATATATATATGTTCGGGCGAACAAGCCAAGATGATTGAATTCGCCAAGAACAATAATTCCCAATTAGTGAAGATACCAAGTGACTGGTGTGACTTATTATTTTTAGAAATCTTTTTACCGTCATGATTTAGATATTCGGGAACAATGGAAATTTATGTCTGTGGACCAATAAAGTCGCATGCTTGGTTGTGGGTTCAGTCCCACAAGAATCAGAACACCAAAAAAATGCTTCAGTTCTTCTACGGTGAGATCTAGCATGGTATTTTTTTGAATTGCGCACCGATTCGACTCTATGACAATCGTTTCGAGGAGATCTTCTCCAAGAAGACTCAAGAAATTATCAAGAGGATTTTCAGACACAGTAGTTATTGGTTTGCAAATCACCGGTGAAAGAGGTTGCTTCAGATAGGCGAGGCAAATGGTGGGTTTCAGTCCAAGGATATTCAACAGGTTTTCCTTTTGGAGCCTCATTTTCTCTATTTGGCTTGACTATAGATAATTCAATAATTGTTTCGGTTGATTTCTCGATTTCACACCCTATTTCTTCCTCCTCGGATGACTCGTCAAGTTCATAACTGCGAGTGAAAATAGTTCTTGTCTCTTCAGGTGAGTAATCTGGATCCTTGACTGAATCATCACATTCAAAATCTTGACTATCAGAATTAATTTCCTTGCGATGTTTCATTCCCGATCTTGACGCCACAGTTTGTGATAATATCTTCACAGGGAATTCATCATCGGCATTGGAGTCGCCCCCCAAATTCGAATCAACAGTCTGTTCTACGGCAATTCCGTCTACGAAATCAAACACTTCATCGGCATCCATGTTATCCAGTTCGTCCAAATTTTTTCCACTGTTCATGTTGAATCTGAAATGGAAATCATGTAAGCGGAAATGCCAAAAAACTCCGGGAACGTCCTTGATTTTTTGAAAAGAAATATTGCGTTCATTTTTGAAGGACTACTCATGTGGAAAATGTAATTCGTTTTTGGGGTTGAGACGAATGAATTCAAAAATTTTCCTTGCAGTCAGGTATGATGGAGTTTCGATTACACTATATCATTCAATATGTATTATTTCACTCACCTGCAACTCTTCACTAAAAAACATCAAGTTAATCGTCACTATTTGACATTATATTCCGAGAACGAACAATAACATGGTAAATAACATAAAAAACATTGACAGTCAATGGTCGTGATTTCGACCATTTATCCCAGAGCTCGAAAAATGAAACAATGTGGTGGAAAAATTAACCACTGCTCGCTTGCGCATACAGTTTCGGTTGATCTGGCCATAAATAAGACCGCTGCTCGTTTCCGAACTAGTGAATTTAGACTTGGTCGAAATTTCGACCGGAGACCTATAAAGGGTTAAGGCAAAAAAATGCATTTTCGCTCTGCGTTTTCGTATCACTCGATGTTCATTAAGGAAGTCATCTGAAAATGTAAAAACTGAAAACATTCCACCTCAAAGACAATATTTGAGGGCGTTTCGTAGAACAGCAAGCGACAAGATGAAGATAATAGCAAGATATTTTTCTGTGATATTTTGAAATTTCAAATTTTCAGGATTCGAATAATCATTTGGAGTGCTTTTGTAAAGGCAGTAATGAACCTTTTTCACATAAAGATATAATGAAGAGAGAAATATTTGATGAAGATACTGTACCAAATAGTAATTGAAGACAATATATTAACGATAATCATAATGATAGGGCTGTTTTAGGTTTAGGCATCGTCAAGATTGTAAGATTAGTATCTTACAACTATTTCGATAATGTACTGTAATGTGCTAAATGCATTATTCTTCACTTCAAGGAGAATATGACAGATTTCCTGTGTGATTTCATCGTACGACATAATCATTCTGTTTGTTTTGTTTTATTGTGACAATGGTGATAGTGGTCTCGGTAGTATAGTGGTTAGCATATCTGCCTATCAAGCAGAAGGCCGGGGTTCGAATCCTCGCCGGGCCACCGTGCTGGGTAATCGCACGTTGAAAGGTAAGGCCTCGTTGATCCATTGCTCGCACAAGTTTCGACTTCTGAGGGTTGACGTTCGTCAGCTGGTTAACGGAAACGAACAATTTCAGAACAATTTTTTTAGAACAATAGTCAGCGATCATGTAATGATGTTTATGAATACATCAGCATTAACCGGAATATGAAACGAGCCGAGGGTGATTTTCGTTCGATTTATGTCAGACAAAAGTGTTGCGTAGGCTACATTCTCTACAGACGATATATGATGAAGGGCTATAAATATTAAATTAAAATTTTTATTTGATGATCTGGAAGTGGAAGGAATATTAACATTTATTTCTTTATTGCTAGTCTTAATAGAGTTCAATATTGTAGTGGAAATGCTGCTTCTATTATGGACGATATTTTCAATGTAGTATTCCGCCATTGGAATTGATTTCCAATTGACTGCAAATCGGTCATCGTAATGACAGATCTGTATTCCAATCAGCTCGTTATGATTCATATTTTTCATCACAATACAGATTTTCAATCTATATCATAATGGACCTCATTATGAAACATATTATGGTCATATAATTATAGTACGGGTTTGGAATAAAAGACGATTAACTAGAAATCATATGTCGAATTCAAAGAAATTCAGAGAAAATACTTTCAGAACTTTCATAATTCATTGTTTATGTTTGAGTTGATTTTGTGTCACTTTTCCAACGATCACCTCTTCCTCAGGAGATTTATCATTTGTTTCAAGGTGTTTGCAACGGGCTCTATTACCGCCAATTCTACATTCTCGTTACAATAACACGGAGAATGAGATAAAGGAAGCCACGACATCCATTTCCCAGATCTCACAGACGTAATTAATACCACTGCAGGCCAACCATCCTAAAGGTGCGGTTTCGCATTAGGGGGCCAGTTCAACTCGCCCGCACGGTAAACACTTTCAAGATATACGGAGATCGCAGTTCGGGCCCCAAGCGGGCCATTCGTTTATATACTCCGTGTTTTTGGGGATTTTGAATAGGACTCCTCGAACGGGAAAGTTTTGGTTGTTTTCGTATAATGATTATCGATGACCTCATAAGTATTGGAGTGGCAACATAGCCACTTTTTGGGAGGCTCCCGAAGGGGATCTAAATATCTTATATTGAATTCCAAATGACATCTCACATTCTATTTATGAAGCCACCTCCAAATCCATTTTTTGGCTCCCACTTTGGAGCCATTCTCAAAACTTCTTGACTTGGTGGCGAGGCCTAAGTCTCCTCAACCCCCCGCTTTCATCTTGACGAAGTAAAGATATATATATATATATATATATATATATATATATATATATATATATATATATATATATAATTATATATACATATATATATATATATATAGTGTATTGGGAGTATTGGGGATGCAGTCAGTAGATTGTTCTTCAAAGAAAACTCTTTGTTACTTTGTGAAGCTTTCGAAAATTGTTATTTTCTTCTTCAGGACAACTACAATATAATATATTATAATTACAAACTAACAAATACGGATGTACAAGTACTGACTCAACGTGAGAAATGCAAATTTTATAAGTGAATCATAAAAAGTCACTTCGATTTACTGGTATGTTACAATTTGAAATTTTTCACAACGGGAACGATATTTTTTTGATGAAATTGTCATGTTATCATACCGGGTGAATCAGTACTGCTATACGATTGATCTCTAGATTAGTTTTGATCAAAAGTGAGAATACAACTGTAAATCACACTAAGGTTATCAAGGTCTGTTCTTTTGTTCATACTATTGATGTTTTCGTTGATATGAATCATTTTCAAGAATTTTCGTTTGATTTCATTAGTTTCGTAATCTAAAATACTCGATTCGCTATAATTCATTTTGTGGTCTAAATTATTAACATGTCGTGATAATGCACATGAATTTACATTACGTCTACTGTCACTTTTGTGGGATATTATTCTTCCTTTTAGGAGTCTGGAAGTCTGACCAAAATTTACTTTATCGCAATCATTACAAAGAATTTTGTAAATCACATTGGAATCGTGATTGATATCAATTGGATATTTGATTTTTGAATAGAGTCGTTTACCAGTTTTGATGTTTTTTTGTGCAATTTTGATGTTAGCTTCTTCGAAAACGTTGATTAATTTTGGGGTGAGTTCTTGGATGTAAGGTAGAGATCGGTATTTTAACAAATTATTATCATCGTGAGTGACATGTTTTTCCGTTATATTCATTCCACTGAATAGTGATTTATTTATCAAATTAGATGGGTATGAATTCTCTAGAAGTATATGTCTTACATCTTTCAGACATTCAATTCTTAGTGAGGGATGAGTTACTTTAATAACCCTATCTTTCATATTTTGAGAAAATTCATTTTCATTTTTGTAGGATGGTATGAATAATAATTGATAAATCTGTTGCTACAGTATGGTTTTCTGTACCATTTACTGATAATATGATTATCTGACGTTCTTATCAGAGTCATATCAAGAAATGCTATGGAATTGGATATTTCTTTTTCAACAGTGAACTGAATAGTATCATTGTAGCTATTGAAGATTCGTTTTGTTTCTTCAGTACTGTTGAAGGGAACGGAAAGGATCAAGTCATCCACAAATCTTTTGATGAAAGGAATTTCAAAATTCAATTTGGAAATTGAATATTCTATGATTCGATCTGAAACATAATTTGCAAATATTGGGGATATACAACTACCCATTGGTGTGCCAAAAATTTGTTTATAATATTTGCCATCGAAAATAAAGTAATTAGAGTCGAAAATGTAGTCTAAAATTTCATAGAACATTGATTTATCCAGTTTACAGTGTCTTGATATATTATAGGTATATATTGGTCAGACTTCTAGACTTCTAAAAGGAAGAATAATATCCCACAAAAGTGACAGTAGACGTGATCTTAATTCATGTGCATTATCACGACATGTTAATGATTTAGACCACAAAATGAATTATAGCGAATCGAGTATTTTAGATTAAGACACTAATGAAATCAAACAAAAATTCTTGGAAATAATTCATATCAACGAAAACATCAATAGTATGAACAAAAGAACAGACCTTGATAACCTTAGTGTGATTTACGCAGTTATATTCTCACTTTTGATCAAAACAAATCTAGAGATCAATCGTATAGTAGTACTGATTCACCCGGTATGATAACATGACGATTCCATCAAAAAAAAAAAGAATATCGTTCCCGTTGTGAAAAATTTCAAATTGTAACATACCAGTAAATCAAAGTGACTTTTTATGATTCACTCATGAAATTTGAATTTCTCACGTAAAGTAAGTACTTGTACATCCGTATTTGTTAGTTTGTAATTATAATATATTATATTGTAGTGGTCCTGAAAAGGAAAATAACAATTTTCGAAAGCTTGACAAAGTAACAAAGAGTTTTCTTTGAAGAACAATCTACTGACTGCATCCCCAATACTCCCAATACACTAGATATTACACAGTCAAGATCATACTCGTTTAATATATGTATATATATATATATATATATATATCTATATATATATATATATATATATATATATATATATATATATATATATAATGAAGGTTTCTGAAGAAAATATGAGAGCTGGGGGTTAAGGAGACTCAGGCCTCCCCCACAAGAGAATGGCTAGAAAGTGGGAGCTGAAACGTCGGCAGAAGAACAATTCCAGACGCGGTTTATCCGGAAGTTTCAGACAACACATATATATATATATATATATATATATATATATATATATATATATATAAAGGAGGAATAGTCGCTGATTAGAACTTTATACCACATAATAAAATGTCAAACGTCATATGAATAGTGTCTTTCTGAACATCAAAATTGTCAAATTGAAATTTCAAATTTTGGAATAAAAAAATTAATTATGTTTCCATGAATCTATGTACACAATCTGTTTTTTCGATCAGTTGTGGTCTTAAAATTAAAATTGTCGTCCTGATGTATTCAAAACGATAATAAGAAATGTATTTTGCAAACATAACATATATGTAAACATCCTCAACAAAGATGTAAGTACTTATATTTCTGAATTTTACATTTTATATAACATTTTATATTGTAGTCCCTGATGATGGAATAAATGACATTCCGAAAGCTTGGAAAAACTTCAAAGAGTCTTCTTTTACAACGCTGCAGACCCTACTATATAGTTATACTACTACTATATATATATATATATATATATATATATATATAGAATAACGATTTCGTGACTGGTTCGAGTATAGGTCTTGCAGCAAGACCTATATATATATATATATATATATATATATATATATATATATATATATATATATGATGTACTGTGTTGGACGAATGCAAATTTTGTATTTGATTATCGTCTATCAATGTTCCTGATTTCTAAGTTCAATATCCTTTTTTTATGAAAACCTTCCCAATTGAGTCATAGGATTGAAGTATACGAGAAAATATAAATGGGAACTACTGATTGCCATCCAATGGAACTTCTGAGAGATAAACCAATTTTCAATTGATAGGCATTCCAGACTATTGTCATCTAAACTTTCAAAACTTATAAAGCAATTTGGAAGCATACAGAGACATTTGCATGAGGCTCCAATTTCATATCATTAGGTAGTTATCCCGAATTCATCGGTTATTCAATTATCATTCTCTCAGAGTCAGTACATCATATTTTAATGTAAATAATTTCTCCAATACAAATTCATTCTCACAAACCCTGATGTGAGACCTCAGTGAGAACAATTTATAAATTAATAATTTAT
The DNA here is from genome assembly GCA_032362365.1 of Zygogramma bicolorata. Taxonomy (NCBI): domain Eukaryota; kingdom Metazoa; phylum Arthropoda; class Insecta; order Coleoptera; family Chrysomelidae; genus Zygogramma; species Zygogramma bicolorata. Next base: position 409,856 of record JAVJAQ010001217.1, on the reverse strand, counting down.
AAATTGGAATTCGTATCACCTTTTTGAGAGAGCAGGCTCTTCACAACGGTCAGCCTTCGTTATTATATGAAAGCTGAAAGATTATCTACGCATGGTCCCAATGTAGGCAAGAATAATCAGCAACTATGGGGTTTGGATCTAGGTTACTTGGGCAGGAAATAGACAGCAAATATTTCAAAGTCATCTGTTTTCCTACATTTTCCTTACGGATGTCTTAGCTTCGATTGAACATTCTCTCGATTACTCATAGATAACTCTTTCTATTAAAAAATAATGCATCAAAATCCATTGCGTAGTTTTCAAGATCCAAGCATACATAAGGACAAACAGGCAAGCGTCTCTGTTTTATAGTATGTAGTGATGTCAAAAAATGGCAATCAATTCACAAACAGAAGTTGAATATTTTTTCAATATCTTAGATCACCAATACATTCATTAGTGTTCTCAGGCTAGAACTTTCATTTTTCGTACAAACTTCTATTGTCAACGCTGCTTTGGAGCTTTCAGCTTTCTGTCAAACCATTATACCAATGTGTCAAAGTGGCAAATATATACCTGCATCTACTTCAACCGTCAGAGAAGATGAATTTGTCTCACATTCTCATGTAAACGGAAGCTAGTAAAGGGAAGATGGCGTCACAAATACGCTTCAAATAGTGTCAAACGTGAGTATAATTATAATTCAATGAAGTTTGAAGGTGTCTAGTGGTTGAAACCGTAGTAAGTGTCAGGCAATAGATGTGAATAATGATTTATATGTTCATTCTGAAGAAAAAATAAAAAACTGATCGTTTAACTTTGACGAAATGGGGGTATATACCTTTGCTACCCACCTAAGTACCCATCATACAAACTTCATAGTCATTGATTGGTCTCATCTTTGTTGGGGACAGCTTAATCTGACAATGGTTATGTTGTTGTTGTTTTGTTTAAAAAAAAATTAAAGTTGTTCGTTCCGTTAACCAGCTGATGAACGTCAACCCTCAGAAGTTTAAACTTGTGCGAGCAATGGATCAACGAGGCCTTACCTCTTAACGTGCGATTACTCAGCAGGGTGGCCTGGCGAGGATTCAAACCCCGGCCTTCTGCTTGATAGGCAGATATGCTAACCACTACACCATCGAGACCACAAATTAGATAGTTCTTTTGGATTATGCTGGGTTCAAACAGACTTCTCATCCAGTGTTTCAGTTCGAAAACCAGTCATAAGGAAAGAGAGTGTATGTGGAATATGAATCTTGAACAGCTGAAATTTGTGCAAGCAAAAAATTGATTGAGTCATCACCTTTTAACGTGTGATTTCCATCATGGGAAAAAAAGTGTGTGGGAGTCTATCCTATACCTGTCGACCATCTAGATCCTGGCCACTTGGAATCTTTACTAACCGTTATATTTAGTTACCAGATCAGATGTGAAAATATCACGAAGGCTCCTTCATTGTTCCTAGTGACCCACATTTATGTCATGGTGGTAGATCTTCTCACTTTACGGCTCATTAACATAATTGAATTGAATAATGAATTATAGATATATTGTGGTATTCTTGCATATACACACAGATCATTCTTCCATATGCAAATTTTCTGCAATTCATGGAGATTCTCAACTCCGTCAATGTTTATATTTTTAGAACTCGATGAAAGAGTTTCAACCTCGGCATATAATGAAACATTCATCACAAAGCCTCCGCATCAATGCCACCTCCTAGCAATCGGGAAATACTAGAGCAACATCCTTTTGCATGCCCAAATTGCATCCGCAGAACCACGAGCCCGACTCTGTTTATTTTGACCCTCTGCAATTGTTTCCGCAACTTCCAGCCCCATAGAAAGTTGGAGCGAAAATAAAACACGACTGGAAAGTATTGCGAAAAGGCTTTTGTTGTGGGGGAACAGATAGAAATCGCAGAATCCTATTACGGACTTCAGAGTTTGAAAATGCGATGACATGTCTTATTGTTTCGCACCGAATTGCGAAAATATTGTGTTTTTTATCTGGAGTGGAATGAATATTCCGGGGAACATTTCGAGACGGAGATAATAGTCGAGTTGGATGATTATTCCGGTTTTTTTCATTGTATTCGTTTGACGCTTCTGATAAGGACACTTCTGGAAGTTTCGCGACGGGGTTGGTTGTGACGAATCATGGAAATACTGGGAATAGAAGACTTTTTGATATTTCTTTCGCTCAAAAATCTGGAATTTGTAAAATGCATGTATTTTCATTTATCATCAACAATCCATGATATCCTGGAGTGCGACTATATAACAATATTTATTTTTTACAACTGTAAAAAATAATTCAAAGTGCATTCGAGCATAGAATAATGGCTCTACGATGTACAGAGCCTACACACCTTGGCGTTACATAGCAGAGCATTTTCCGGTTTGGTTTTTACATTCTCTATACGACACCAATCTGAACTAGTGTACACTTTTTCTCCTTGGCAAAAGATTTGCCATTGCGGCGTTCGCTGCATCCTTTACTTCGCCTCTATCACTGTCGCAAAATACCATCATCATCTCAACAAGAATAATAACTAGTTCCAATGCAAAGGAAAATCATAAATTTGACAATCAATATTTATTGGCAATTGCACGTTCCTATGATGATAGGAAATGAAAGAAACTTTATTGATCAATTAGGCATTCCAGAAACCATGAACCAATGCCACCCAGAAACTTTCGTTGTTTCTCCAAAAGAATTCGAAGATGAAACTGGTGCGCCGTCAGTGGTTTTCTATCCTCCATTGAGCTTTCGAATAATGGAAGATGAAGATAAACGACTTTCACACTAGTTTGAAAACGCCCCCCAAACATCACGTGATCTGGAATGCCTAACAGTTATTTATGTGAAAGGTTGAATTACGCTGAATTTTTATTCAAAAATTTCAAATAAAAATAGAGTTCTAAAAACACGTCGTTTGTATTCCGTGGGAAAAATTTCGTGTTTGATGGCACATTCTAATGAATTTTTGACATGAATTATTGGTACCGGTCAAAATTTCTCATGTGCCATTAAAAACAATCAATTCCGCGCAAGAGCCGTAGGTGAGTTCTGGAAGTCTATGAGACAAAAAAAAAGTTTCGGACGTGTTGTGTACACTATTTCGTCAGCAATCGTGTATGTTAACAAATCAATGAGACATATTTCTTTGTATTGAATTTCGAAATTCGAACAGAAGATGGGCACAACCATAAACATTGAATTTTTATTTATATTCATATAAAAAATCAAGCAATTGCTTTTATTGAAAGGATTCAATTTGTTTGAAATGCTTCACAAAACAACAACGATGTGATTCTTCCCATACAATTTCATTTATATTTTCATTTTCAACTTCAACGCTCTGAGTGACTACAGTTCGATTGCCAACTTTAATTTTTTTTTTGACCGCAATAATATGAATCAACGTCTCATAGCACAGTACATAAATATAAATAGGGAAAAACATGACGAATTGTTTGCATTCTCATCATGAAAGAAAGCCAATTAGAATGTTCATGCACCAGAAATCATCCCTAATGTGAATCCGAATGAACATGAAGATTATCTTCATCAACATCTGAATCAAATTGTCTATGTTGAAATATGGATTCGGTAGTCGTAAGTACACGGTCTCCACTGCAGTTTCGAGCCTGGAACAGGGTAGAAAATTTTCTAGCCGTCTCTGAACTCGATAAAGTGTTGGTTGCCTAGATTCGAATCCTTGCAAGTGGTGTCTGTGTTTCATCCACCAACTCACTTGATGATACTGTTCGTTTTTAGGAACAGTACGAAAAATCAGTATTCCACCCCAGAGAGCTATGACTAAAAATAAATTCTTTCTTAGGTGTATATCCGTAAGAGTGATCGACGATGAGTCAAAAGATATAGATAGAGTGACACAAATAATATATTTTTGAATAGAAATCCAATTACTGTTTTATCAAAAATAGCATAGTTTGGCGACAACAGAATATAATAATTTATATCTTGATGGGAATCTAGTCAGGGGTGTGATGAAAATTGTGGTCACGGCAGTTGAACTTTGTGATAATTTATATTGACGATATAGTTTTCCGCGATTTATGAGCTGTTTTTTTATTCAAGAGTAAATGAAGACCATGTTTCCAAAAAATTGGGCGAAAAAGTCATAATCGTAATTTTTATACTTGAAACGAGTGAATGAAACCACAAACATATGATTTTATTTTCGGAATCAAATTTTTCAACCAATACTTTGCGTTCAAAGTATAGTTTTCAGCTGTCTCGTATAACGATTTCATTTCTCTTGGAATATCAGGTAAGTTACAGAAAATAATGTAATATTCTGAACTATGTCATTTAATGAAAGTCGTCTTAGGTTATGTGACGCCATATATTCCGTTCTTCTCGCACAAGATGTGTGAGATGTGTTCGGTAGCAAGATAAATTTTTATTATTGGTTGGTCTGTATCAAACAATTCAAGTATAAAAAATCCGTCATCAGCTCTTCGATAATATAGTATTCTGCATTTATAGTGTTTACAGTTTACTGTAATCAACTTCAACAGGAATGGTTCGCAATATTTTCTGGTTTTTACGAGTATGCTGTTGCCTATATGAACTTGTTTCTGTAATATGTGGATATGACACTGTTTTCACCTCGAACACACGAACTACAATAGTTTATGAGTCATTTGGATGTTTGGTGTTATTACGGTTTTTAAGATATCTCGATTTTTTGTAACAACATTATTTTCTTTGATCAATCAAACCTCAATTTTATTATTGACCGGAAAATCCATTTGAACATTTTGTTTGGATTTGATTTCCTTACCTGATTTGTATTTTTAACCTTTCGTTCTAAGCAACAGGTTCCAATAGAGTTAATAATATCGATATCACAAAACATGTATGGATTTGAAGTGATGCAATATATATATATATATATATATATATATATATATATATATATATATATATATATATATATATATATATATATATATATATTCAAATCAGGTACCTCTTTATTACTACCTCTTTAACACATAACAGAAACGGGCGGTACACAATCTGTCTGAATGACAGGCACGCTCGTGGCTAAACCCTAGTGGAGACGAGGTGGGTTTTATACAAAAATAAATCAATTGAATGTTAATCGGAGGTACCAGGTGAATTACCAAGCCCACTCTTTATTCTCATTTACCATAGAATAGCCAGCAAGATAAATGATCTTGCTTGAAGAAGCTATTGTAATAGCGAAACACGTGTCGCGGTTTTGTAAACCCATTGTGAGTGGAAATCATACAGGAATCTGTAATATATTTACGAACGAAATTCAGTCTATCAAAATATTAATGTTACAATATGTCGATTCGAATTGTAGAATCGACAATTATTAGTGTCAACAGATATGAATAAGCATTCAGTTCATTCGTTTGCAACGAAGTTTATGGACAGTACCAAATATATACTTTCTTTTCCGCAGACCTTTCGGGGTGGGTATAAGAAAACTGAAACGTGTAAATTGATTCCCCCAATCAGATATTTGTTCACAGCGATTATAATCTCGAGTTTAGCCGAGCAGGTGATGTATCATCTATCATCAACCACCTCGTTTATATTTAGTTCTCCGTGAAATATCATCCTCCACGAATTCTCACGTAACGAGAATTCGTTCTCGCCAACTTCGATCGAACTTTCCGACTATAGATCAAAGGTGAAATCGTTTATCGGTTGATTATGTTCGGTTTTCATAAACCTTGGGAAAAGTGTTCAAAGAAAGTAATGGTTGAACGGGATATAGATCGTTATCGTCACCTTGTGGGGAACGGTAAAGTTGGGGATTTATATTACAAGTTGTCGGGTATATTTCTACTATGGAAGTATTGCAATCTGTAATTGCATCGGAAGAGCTGGTAGATTCTGAAGTCGAACGTCACCGAACTCTTCACAAAACGAGGAACAGAATTATGAACGATTATAGTTAGGAAGGTGGCAATGTCTCAAGACAAATGTTCAGACACAGGTTAGAATCCAGCTAAGCTCTCCTCGATTTTGTTTTTTATTTTGCACATTGGCGATATTTGAAAAATCTTGAGGCAATCTGATGTGTATAATGGACATTACTTCCCACTAACCAATTTAATCGTTAACTTTCTGTAGAGATCAATTTCCCCAACACCAAATTGAAATTCTTCATTTAACCCGGGAGAACTCGCGTACTATTCAACGACGTGAGATTTCGCGCCAATAGATTCTTTCTCACGCTAGCTCGCGCTTATAGATTTTTTCTAACGCGAGCTCGCGCGTATAGATATCTTCTAACACTGACTTTTCATGATGAAAACTATTTAATATTGATTCCAGTTGATCTATTCTAAATTCTAAAAACAGCAAAGAAAAATGTATGATTATTCAAATTTAATCGTCACTTTCGTTGCAATTATTATCTTCACATTTATAACAAGTGGAAGTTGTTCTAAACTGCTGTTCAGTTTTAGAATCCATTTTTTTTTGTAGAAAAGCTCAAATTAATAAAGGAAAAAGCAAAAAAATCAAAAAAGGTACCTGCTAATCAAAATTAAAATTACCAACAATTCGGAGAAAAGCACATATTATGTGATCGCTCGCGCGTTAGAGTATTACTAACTTTAATTTATTTGTAGCCACCACAACCCCCCACTCACGCCCCAACAAGCATGAACTGGTAAAGGAATTCTATAGAAGGCATTCCTAAAATATGAAATCAATTTGACAAGAGATAAAAAAAAAGTCTGTAGTGCAACTGAAAATGTTAGATTTTATCTAACAGTGCGAGTCCTGCCGGGTTATGAAAACCGATAGGTATAGATTTCCTCCTTTTTTTGATTCTTTATTTAACGTCTGCCTATTCCCTCTACCAAGGCCACTTCCCCCAACCGGAAATTTAGCCGAACCCTCTGGTATTCCCACCAGGAGTAGGGATTTTTTACAACATCCATGGACTCGGGACCGCCGGCTTCACGTTGCCTCCGAAGGACGGCATTTCCTTAATATATCTTGTTCTCGTTGATATATTGTCTGCGAACTATGATATGCTATTCTGCTGCAATTGTATGGGCTTTCGACGCAGTCCCTTCCTATATCCCTACAGACCTATCCAAGTACTAACTGCGCTCGACGCTGCCTAACTTTAGATATCGAATTACTGTCAGTCAAACCAAAGACACCTGGCCGTGCCCTGAAGATGATGAACTTGCGTAACCTAGCCATCCTTTATGAATATCTTTCGTCTACTTATTGGTTAAAACTTGTTCACATAAAATGAATGCGCACGACACAGAAAATCACATTTCATAAATCTCATCTACGTTTCAAGATGATGAACTAAGAAATGATAGGATTATCTACTTGCAAATCAGCCACATTGTTCGCAATGAAAATTTACTAGCCATGAGCGAGAGGCGCCAAAGTAAAAAACCAATTGATGCTGAGGTCGATAAAATGGCTGACAAAACAGTGACCTTCCATTTCTGGTAACTGGTGAGATGTTGGAGAGGTTGGATGTTTTCTTGGGATGAAATTAATACCTATATATATCTTTTATTTCTGGTTAGATGATGCAAAAATATCGTGTCGGGTTAGCTCGTTTTGCATAACTGAGTTGAAGTGGGGATCCCATACAGAATTTTCATGAGCAGAATGAAGATTCCAATATGATAATAGAAGTGTTTACCGAATTTCTTTCCTATCTCTTCGACCAATTGGTCGCTCTAGATCCTGGAAGCAGGTTAGAAATGAGCACATTCTTCAATGATTGTAGTTGAGTAATATAATTATTTTTATGAAGAGAAAGAAGTTTTGTGGAAGGTGTGAAGTTGTGTGAAAGTTTTGTGCTAGCGCCAAGTAGGAGCAGTAACATTCTTGAAAATGCCAACTGAGATGTTGGCGAAACGTCGAAAGTCAATACCGACAAACGAACGGATAAACTCCCAGAAAACCAATTTTGCATATATATATATATATATAGTTGTGGTTCTATAAAACTAAAATTGTACTACCTGTTATTCAAAACGATAATTAAGAAATTTATTTCTCAAATACAACATATATGTAAACATCCTCAACAAAGATTCTCCCTGATGATGGAATAAAAAACATTCCGAAAGCTTGGAAAAACTTTGGAGAGTCTTCTTTTACAAGGCTGCAGACCCTACTATATAGTTATACTACTACTACTATATATATATATATGTATATATATATATATATATATATCTGTATATATATATATATATATATATATATATATATATATATATATATATATATATATATATATATAGATATATATATATATATATATATATATATATATATATATATATATATATATATACCTAGGTTATTTGCTCCGAATTGCAAGACATCATCGAGTGAGGACCATGATAGCAGATGAAAAAAAAAGGATTCTGAAGTTCATGAAGAGGTCGGTTGTATTGCGATCGATGGTACAAGCCAGAGAGTCGATATAATAGCTGTGGACAATAAAAATAAAAAAGTTAAAAAGTTTTTATATCCGACCCTACCATCCGCTTTGAAATTAATGAAACCCAACCAGAAGACGTTGACAGAGGAAAGAGAGATTACTATGAACCAACTGTTTCCTACTTTAAAAAATAAATATGGAATTGACCATATCACAGTAATTGGACTTATGATTGGTGCTCGTGGAACAATACCAAATTTTTTTGTGAACTTCATCAACACATTTAGATTATCAAAATCATTATTGGAAAACATAACGATTTCAGTGATCAAAGACTCTGTGGCAATATTGAATAATGATTTATATAGCAATTGCTAATTTTTATTCAATTTTCTTGATATTTTTACATTTTGTTTAATATTTAATTTTATATTTATTTTTAATTCATGTATTATTCGTTGAATGGAATCCTGTGTCCCAGTGGCAAACTGTTATTGACAGTCAGGACATTGTAACACTAATAATTACTCAAGATAGATAATTTTACAAATAAGATGGATTTTATTTGTAATTGGCAAGTTTTGGCCTTCGACTATTAGTTGGCTTGTCGAACAAAGTTTCGTTACAAAAAAAAGTTTTTAAAGTGCCCCTCTCAGATTACCGTAGGAGATAAGACACTGACTAGCTCAGTGGTCGGTGGGGTGAGTAAGGTTGGCTAGTAAATGAAATATTTCATAGTCATTTGGTGGCCTGGTACATTTAATGAGGTAGGAACAATTATGGATTTCATGAATATCCTTCACACACAGCACTAAATTTGATTACATGAAGTTGAATCAAGTTGAATTAAATTTTACTAAAATATATTTACTTTTTATTGAATATTACTACTGAATGTGGTATTTCGCTCTTTATCAGCAAATAAGGAAAAAGAAAGAATGTATCAGCGAATAGCCACTTTTACCTTGGTGATCACCTTGGTTTACATGCTCTTCTGAGCTTCAATTACCAGTATACGCATTTAAAAATAATCAGTATAATTCTACGCTGATCAAAACCAAACAAATTCATCCGTAATCAGAGCCCTGTGGATATATTGCGCTATGGATGGTGACTTCCATTTCCTGGTCGCCTTCTCTACTTTCAGCGTATCATAAAACTAACTGAGATCTCTTACCGGATATTTGGCTTGAAGTCAAATGTATCTTCAAGGTGTCAGAGAGTTCTTAATTTGCAAAATTCACTTGTGTATACAGGAATCTTCACCTGGTACCATCGCATACATAAAGAAGATTTTCTCCATCCAAATTACATCAGAGTTTAACTGGAAAAACTAGAAGCCCTGCAAATGAATTTTTCTCTTGAAATATACTCTCAAACAACTTGTGAGATGACTTTGTCTGATTTAAAAGACGGTGATCCTACCTTAGATGGTGTGTGGGCTATCTTGAGTAGTACAAGAAAAGGAGTGACTGGAGTCCTAAGAAATGATCCCTCTTTGGAGGAGTACTTTTGCTCACCAACTACAGAGCTAAAGACATAATCGAACCAGCATCCAAATAATCCCAACAGAGTTAGAAGATAGCCAAAATTCTGCCAAATATTGAATTAGGTTCGTCTTGAACTTCTCAGAACACGCCGAATTCTTTATTTTTTTCTTACTTCCTCAAAAAAACTTGACTTTTGAAAGGATGAGTTTAACGTCACTTCCTGGCGCGGGGAATACAATAGATATTTGAATTATTAACATTGTGTTTGAAACTTTCCATCTTTCCATCACATTGTCCAATTATTTTACTTCTCAATCGAATAGGTTAGGTTTCGTGGAAAGCCGTAATTCACCATATATACAGTATGTACACCTTACACCTTTAGAATTTAACATTTCAATATCCAGGAGCATGCGCATTACGATTGCGAAGTGGTTACAACAGATGTTTCACCCAGAGTTGTGTCTACCAACTAAAGGTGGATTCATAAAATATCAATTATAATTATATTAACACTACATTATCATTACATTATAATTATAATTTGATAATGAAATGATCTGTTCATAAAAGTCTTAATTATATGATTGAGCATGCGCACTGTGACGGAGGTTTTTGTGTATATTTATCTTTGTCATCTGGGTCTTTTTACTGATGAAAAATGCGAGTTCAGTCAAAGAAATGGAGAATCCTTTTGGTTTTTTCAACTCTATTATTGAGCCTTTCTGCATTAATTGCAAAAAAAGAAAGGTACACCGCAGGTACAAAATCAGACCCTTCCTGAGAAATCGACAGAATAGTGGACAATTTGAGAAGATGTTTCTGTCTATGAAAAGTAATGAGGAGGAATTTTTTGGTTATACCAGGATGTCACCTAAAGTCTTTCAGTACCTCTTGAGCTTGATAGAACAAGATCTACAAAAAGACCCCCGAGGAGATCCTCTATCTCCAGAACTCAGACTAGCTGTTACTTTACAGTAAGGTTTTCACTCATCCAACCTGCATTGCAATAAGAAAATTCGATTATCTTTTGTAGTTTCTTGGCAGAAGGATTATCGATGACAGAAATAGCTAGAAACTATTATATTGGGAAGTCAACAACACACCACATAATAAGACAAACATGTGATGCGATTTGGAAAAATCTTATGCCTATGGTTCTTCCACCACCAACACAGCATCAGTTCAGGCAGATTGCAGAAGAATTCTGGAGAAGATGGAACATTCCAAACTGCATTGGAGCCTTAGATGGTAAACATGTAGTAATTCAAGCTCCATATCATTCAGAAACTGATTATTTCTCCTGCAAAAAATCATTCAGGTTTGTTGATAAAATTACATGAAACTCATTTATGTTGATTATAATTCTTTCTTTTCAGCCTTGTATTAATGGCAACCTGTGATGCCTACTACAAGTTTGTAATGGTAGATATAGGTGCACAAGGTTCATGCCATGATAGTTCTGTTTTCGGCCAATCAACATTTGGACATGCACTCTTGGAAAATAAACTGCCAATCCCTGCTCCAAAAAATTTACCAGATACTAATACAAAATTTCCCTTCTTTTAAGTAGCTGATCAGGCATTTCCCTTGCATCAGAATATAATGCGACCCTTTCCTGAACAAAATTTAAATAATGAAAACCGAATTTTTTACTATAGAATTTCAAGGGTAAGGAGAACAATAGAAAACACATTCGGTATACTTGTGTAGAGATGGAGAGTATTGCGAGGTCCAATTGTTGCAGATATAAAAAATTGTGAAGCTATCACTAAAGCTTGTGTGGTGTTACACCATTTTTTGCAGTGTGGGGAACAAGAACTCCCCATTGAAGAGAGAAGATATTGCCCGACAGGATTTGTGGATGTAGAAAGAGAAGATGGTGAAATCATTATGGGCAGATGGAGGCAGGCAGATATATTAAGACCAGTTGGTCGATTGGGATCTAATAATTATTCAAGAGAAAACCAAAGAAGAAGGTTGCTGTTACAAGAATATTTCAATTCCCCAATTGGTATGCTTCCTTACCAAGAAGACATTATCTTAAGATAAAATATAAATAAAAAATTGTTTTAGTTGAATTACATCATGGTTGAATAAAATTGGAAATTCCAAATATTCGAATGTTTTTTATTTTGAATATTTATATTCAACTAAGAATGGAAAAACTAATGATATTTCTAATAAAACTATAGTAAAGATTTTTACCTGCAAGGTTTACAAAACCAACAATTGTTTCACTGTACAAGTGAAAATCTTTACTATAGTTTTATTAGAAACTTTAACATCGGTTTTCATCAAGTATCCATAAAAATAATAATTATATTTATTTTTATAATATATTGTTAGGAGCAAAAATACTTTTGCTGCACTTTATCATAAGGCTCCAGAATATTGAAAAAGTATGTCATAAAAAGTGAAAACATTTATTCATCACAGTATTTCTATCACAGTTCAGTTGATGTAAAATATGAAATCAAAACAAAATATGCATCCTACAAAAGTAAAAACAAAATATGCATCCTACAAAACTGAAAACAAAATATATGCACTCAACAAAACTAAAAACAAAATAAATACTACATCATCTCAAACTGGTAACAAAGAAAAACTAGTTGATTATTGATATTGTATGATTATTTATATTGTTTGATTATTGATATCGTTCGATCACTTCCAGGATCTCTACTTTGGCCCGAGCCTTGGTCTTCCTATTCTGTATGAGTGCCAAACTCTGGGCAATAGATTTTCCGAATAAAATATCCTCAGTTTCCTCAGGCGTATTCAAGATGTTTCCAATTGCTCCTAAAGCATTTGATATCGATTTTCCAACAGAAGTTGATTCTTCAATTTTCCTTTTTTTATTTTTTTTCATTGTGTATATATTTTCTTTATGCTCTTTTGAACCACCTGCTTTTGGTTCCTCATCAATCTGTGAAGACTGCTCATGTTGATTCATGATTGAGTCATCATTATCCAATGATGATGATGACTGTTGCGTTTCATTCGTAGACTCTTCTATTAAGGGAGTACTCCAAACATTAGTTTTTGAAATGTTCCCCTCTGTTCTAGAAATAAACAAACATTTTACTGTATTTCACTGATCTGAATAATAGGTATACATATTTTCTTACAGTGATGAAATCGTCTAGGAATTCCATACTCTTGAAGTACCTCCAGATTGGAAGGGGCGCAGATCCAGTTGGCACCAATCTGATCTTTCTTTTTTCCGTTACATATCTATTTCTGAGGGACGTCCACATGGTCTCTACTTCTTCGCCTGTACAAATCATTCTCAAAAGTAATATTCACAGAAATCAAAACAGTGTTTCTTACTTGGATATTCCATAATTTCACCTATCATTTTCCAAGAATTCTCCCTGGACATTTTATTCTTAAAATCGACGTGGCGTTTATCATAAAGGTGACGATATTGCCTAACTAATTCTATTAAGGCACCCTGATCCATTTTAGATTCCTTTTTCTTTATGGATCAAACATTGGAACTAATACCAATTAAAAACTAACCCCAAAAATATTCAAATTTGACATTCGAATAATTCGACGTTGACACTATGTTGACAGTTGACGAGAACGGACTTGCGCAAATCAATTTCCACTAAGAATTTATAATGAAAAGTTAAAAGTTGGCCAACTTCTACTAGTTGTAATGTAGTGTAAATGTGATAATTTACCTATATGAATAGATGCATTAATTCTCAAGTACTCATCTTTTTTAATGATAATGTAATGTGATTGTAGTGATAATGTAATTATAATTTATGTTTTATGAATCCACCTTAAGACGCTTGAAGAGAACGTTATTGACAGCCCTTATCAGGATCAAACGACCGGTCATCCGAGCGTTTTCAGCTCACAGATAATCATGCCTTCAACTATGTTAGCGGAACCGTCATTCTAAAATCAGCTGTTTATAGATTGAAAACTAAACATTGTCTCTAGGTGAAGAGGTACAATAATTGATGAATGATCTATTTTCCAGGTTATTCTGTCATGAGTGATAAATAGATGTCAAATAGGTAAATAACGACGAGTGGAGTTATGATTGGACATTTTCAGGTTTCGTGAAGGTATGAATAAGTCCGTAAAACAAGTATTAGAGTGTAACTGATACCAGGCGGGCGGGTATTACAAATATCTAGATTCATTTCGTGAAATAAAAAATGAAGTGTAACAACATCAATTGTGTTTTTGTAATAATACAATTCTTTATATTCACTTTTTATTATTAATGAAAGTTGTTGAAAATATTTTGAATAACTTTGAAGATGAATTCAATCGATCACACATCCAAATCTAAACTTAACTTTTTTCGATGGGGTAGTTTTCACCCTTGAAAAATCAAAAGCAACCCCGAGTACAGAGGTAACTTTGAAGTAGAGTCTCAATCTGAATTTTCATACAGTTGGGTTTTCCGGTTACTCAATAACAATTTCGATATAATTTTTTTAAAGAAAACTATCATAAGGGTGGTTTTTAGGGGTCGAAACTGTTTAGATCAGAAATTGTTTATCAAGGTTTATTCAACGTATTTACAGATGACTGCACGCTTAAAACTAGTATTTTGTATTTTTTTTTCGAATAGGGGTAGTTTTCACCTCTGATGAATAAAAATCAACCCCAGTACAACCTCTACTTCGAAGTAGATGGTAGATAGAAGCTAAATCTCAAATTAAATGCAGATAGATACTGAATAAGTTGAATAACTGCCAAATAACATGTTAATTATTATTTTCTGATGATATTCTGTCATGAGGGGGCGGGGTGTTAAGGGCTGACACTGATAACTGAACTATAAGTTATATTGAAAATTAAAAATTGATTGATTTTAATGATATAAAAATGTTTTCAGTTTATCACATGCTCCAATCTAACATTTTAATACATTTTGTACTTTAAGTACAAAACTTTCTCACTAGATACAGCGAACGTTATCGAAAAAGTCTATTTTGAGCCAATCTGCTCAGGGAAAATTCACATTTCGATGGCACATACATTCGCATGACGTTATTGATATTGAGAAACGGAAATTTTTTTGTAAAGAAAAAGAAATTTTGAGGAATTGATTATTGGCTTTTTCTTCTCCAAATCAATGCGAAAAATTATATTTGTTGTTTGGTTATATTTGTAAAGCATTCATTAACTCGTGAAAGATGACAAAAATCATTCCTCCAATGACTGTGAAAAAAATCTATCACTTGGTCAATCTATAATATTGAACTTAGTGGCACACGAATGGAATGCGTATTGTGAAACGACTGAAGCTCCTGGTACAATAAGTAAAACAAAGAGCAACAAATTTCAAAAATTTTTATTTGCGTTGTGATTGTGCTCCTTCAAAAACAATGGAAGTAAAAGTCTGTTCTTCAAACCAGACTTGAAATCGGCTATGTATCGGAGGATCGTTCATAGATTACTGAACACTCATTTATATTTCTACAAACGAATTGATTTCAATGAAATTTCAAATAATTTTCTTGGGGGAATTATATTCATACTTCAGATAGAGAAGAAGCGTTGTAAATAAATCTAAAAAGGCCTTGGGACTATTCGCAGAAGTTTGTTGATTATTTATACTATAAGGATCAGGTTGTGAGTCGTAGGCTAACTTTTTTCGAAATTAGGTGTTGGGAAACTCGATCGAAGAAGAAACGCGAATCAGATCATGACACTATTCATGTTCACCGATATTTGGTACTGATTCCATATTGATATATCACCACCCACGTTACGTTATCGCTCCATAAAGTTTCGAGTGAACAACATTAATGGTCCAATTGATAATATGTATCGCATATTCGATATCTTCCCGGAAGAATTTCTTTTGTGAAATATTTGGTTCAATACTGGTGTAATTCAAACTGGATTTGAAGGGACCCAACAACTTTTGGTAATAATCATCATACTTGAAATAATTTCGCAGTGTCATTGGATTATTGAAATTGCCCAGCTACAACTATTTTTTTGCTTGCATCAATGTTTATTGCCACTTCAATGAATGCATGTACTTTTGTTATTGGTTGTTATCCGCATCCATTACTACTTCCTCAGTGCTGCTCTCACAATATCTTTCCATGTTGAAGGTTCGATTACACAGTGGTATAACCAAAATTGAATTTATCAGATCCTTGGGAAGACCCAATCAATTTTTTTTTCTCTTGAATTTTTATAGCTAGTATGAAACTATGTTTACTGTATACACGTTGTCTTGGCAAAAATTGCTTCTCGAGTACATGAGAAATTTATAATTAGGTCTTGTCAGCTGTTCTCCTCTAAAATTCTTGAATAACTCGTCAGATATGTTTATTGTATTGTGTCTATTCCAAAATCCTCAGAATCCGTCGAGATAACCAATCACCTCGTCGAATTTTCAGAATAGTTCAAAATTCTGTTGGAAACAATTTAATCTCGTGGAAATATTTTCCCCTAGACAAAACCACATCCATATGTCTACAATAACAAGGAAACAATATTGCCCCATGTCCTCAAAGAACACTTCTGCTCTACCACGCTCCAGCGTCCCTTACATATGAGGGCAATTTGTGAAAACTTTCAGTTCAGCTAGAGAGCCATAAAGTTTCGCAGACAGCGCAAAAGTATCCGCCCCTTGAATAAAAATAATTCAAGTTATTCCGTTCATAAAATAGGTTTAAATAAAACAGAGCTTCTGGGAACAAATAATACCGTATATGGTCGTGACACTTTGAATAAAATAGGGGGAATCCATTTCAATATAGAAGCAGTAACGGTTTCAGATACAGTTTGATTTAGCTCTGTTGGGATTTACGATAGATTGAAGATTTAATATATGGAGGTATGGAGATTTGGGTTGAACCGCCAATACTGTCGGGTGAAATCCAACATTGGTAGAAGAAACTGCTATTTTAATAAGGGTCTAATATTTCCGGTGTCAAACGGAAACACTTTTTTTGCCGAGTAATTTCATGGCATACGAGTCATGGAAAAAAATTTTGGTGGTTTCAGGAGTTCACAACAATATATGCTATCTCAGCAATTGTATCTCATGAAGTTAGTGCAGGAGTACAGAAAAAGTGCAGTGGTACATTACATAAACTGAACTCATAGTTTCCTTATAACTTGATATGAAGAAAATTCATTCTCATAATTATTAAAAAATATGTCCAGATGTTGGAATTGAAAATTCTCACAACCATATTGCAGAAAAGTTCGTAATAAGGTGTCAAAGCAAAGATGTGTTCGTTGCTGAATAGTTCAGTGCTATACCATTTTTAGACAACCAAAATACATTTCTTTCGAAATACATTGTTACATGCAACATTTATTCACACAGAAAAATAAACGAATATGTGTGGTACAAGTTGGAGCAAAATAAATGTATGGATGACATCTAGCATAAACGCAAAAACTTCAATGTATTTACTACTCCAGAGGACGACGCTTCTAAAGCAGCTCGTTCTCGATAGAATGCGAGATAGAAAAAAAAGTTCAGAAATATCTTATTGGTTTTTCTGATACAGATGATAAGTTGACCAATCTGAAAGTGCTGACCAGCGAAAACTATGATATGAGCGACAATTTCCGAAACTATTCTCTGGTTGAAATCCTCGTCGAGGGTGAATTATTATCAGAAATAGTCTACCAGAATTTTTTAGGGTTGTAGAAGATGAAATTGTTTCAGATCCAAATGAAAAATTCCAAATTCAATCAACAAAATATTGAACATATTGAATGCAAGTGGACAAATGGACTAGCTCTGAAACCTATTACTGGCATCACTAGATGAGCATATGAAAAATCAATTACTATGTGACCATAAGCGTCAATACGGGGAACTATGAGGAAATTGAATATCAGAGATGTTTCACAGAGTTGAGCTGCAAATGAATGTCATATAACAGTCCAACAGACTGGAAAAATGCTGGGTTCACTTAATTTCTCATCGAAAGAAACTCATTGTCATTCTCGATTGTTTGATATTATTTGCATGTTGGGATTCCTTCCATCTCTAAACCACACATTCGTGTAAACTACTCATGCATCTTCACGAAAATTTTCAATTGATACCTTCACCAGAATTCTGCCAGTCAGGTGCTATATACGTCTTGTTCCTGATGAGAAATTGAAATAGAGCGCTCATCACATATCATTGCAGTATCATTACAGCTTGTTCAATCCATCTTGGCACAAAATGGTTCGTATATTTTGTTTTCCCATTAGCCTTCCGATTTTGTCAGTGACTCCATTGAGAAAACTTCGACCCAAGATGCTCTTGCCTTGCTCACCTCAAAAATATACCAGGCTCTTGATTCCGGTCGTCCATGTCTGGGCGTATTCGTGGATCTGGCAAAGGCTTTTGACACGGTTAGACATAAGCTTTTGTTGGAGAAGCTCGAGCGACTGGGATTCCGTGGCAGAATCCTCAGCATAATCGAAGATTACCTAGATGATAGAAAACAAATGGTAGAGGTGAATAAAATCCTTAGTACAGAACTTACTGTTCGCTTTGGAGTACCCCTAGGCACTGTTCCTGGGACCTATCTTGTTTCTTATCTACATAAACCTTTTACTGAAGATAAGATCGACAGGTACTGTCTTTTGCTGACGACACGGCAATCATTTACGAAGGTAATTCTTGGGGCGGAGTTAAAGAAAAAGCTGAAAAAGACATAAAAAAAATAATTGGTTGGTTCAAACTGAATCTACTTACTGTCAATATAAAAAAAAACTAAAATATTACCTTTCACATCTTATGAATCGAGCTTGCCGAGCTTCACGGTCAGGATAGGAAATGAAGAAATTGCACTTGAGAAAACGTTCAAGTATCTGGGAGTCCATATCGATAGTTGCTAATACTCAGGGAAACTATAAGAAAAATTGAAAATTCCATACAATTGACGGCATATGATCGATATATTCAAACCATTGGTATCCAATGATAGTTTAAAGAAAAAGTTGAGTTGATTTCTCAATAGTACGAGAAAAATTGAGAAAACGATTGAAAAGTGACGGCATATAATCGATGTATTCATAACATTGGTTTCCAATGATATTTAAAAAAAAAATTAATTGATTTCTCAGTAGTACGAGAAAAATTGAGATAAAATTGAAAAGTGACGGCATATATTCGATGTATTCAAACCATTGGTTTCCAATGATATATATATAAATATATATATATATATATATATATATATATATATATATATATATATATATATATATATATATATATATATATATATATATATATATATATATATATATATATATATATATATATATATATATACATATATGAAAATGGAAAGTTTAGGAGACTTAATAGTACGAGAAAGTTTAATAAAAATATAAATCAGTGCAAAAAGAGTGACCTAGGCCCTAGCCTAGGTTAGGTGTTCGGGCCTTGTTGAATCTCTACTGCAATACGGAATTATTGCATGGGGGGGAGTACAACACTGACACATCCTACCTCTTGAAAACCTACAAAAAAGAATATTAAAAGCTATGTTGTGCGTCCCTCCCATATATTCCAGCAACCAACTATTTACAGACGCGAACGTAATGGATATCACAAAGCTTTATGCAAAAAACATACTGATGCTATATAGCGATAGAAAATCTAGTGTACAAACCGTCAACCTTATATACAACACGAGAAATGTAAATAAGATACACTTACCGCGAGCTAAAATAGCAATCGGACAGAGATATTTTGCGTATATTGCACCACGACTTATAAACACCATCCCAGAAGCCCTGAGAAGTTACACGCATTCTCGTCCTTTCAAGAAGAAACTGAAAAAATGGTTCATTTCTTCTGAGAGACATTCAATATATGCCATTATTTTCCCAGAAAACATGTAAAATAAATGTGTAATTATAAGAGTATATAAAAATATGTGTATGTATATATATATATATATATATATAAATTTTTTGTTATTATTTGTGTGCATATATGTGTATGAGTGTGTAAATGCGTACAAGGATTAACAATGTATCAATTACTCACCATATTTTTTTACTTCGTTTGTGCTTGATCATTGACCCTCTACCCACTCAATGATAGTTTGAAGATTTCAAATATAATGTTGAGCTGAAACTCTTCAAAGACAGGCTCTCCTGAGCTTTTTTGAGGTTCCCTACGTTTATTTTTCCAAACTCTTTTGCATTTAGTATTTGTAGTTTTTGTATATTTTTTGAATTGGGTAAATGAACATTATTATTATTACTATTATTATATATATATATATATATATATATATATATATATATATATATATATATATATATATATATATATATATATAGTTATACCAGAACGATATCCCATTTCCAATAATAACGGAGCTATGAAAAACAAGCACTCAATCTGGAACAGGCCTGTATATCATTTTCATTGCAGAGGAATGATTGATGAAGGAAATAAAGAAATAGCTCCTCCACTGCCATTATCATCCCACCGATTGAAGATATCTCTCAATACGAGTCCACATTGACGTCGAGTGCGAAATGAAAGAATTCGTTATCCGAAGTCAGCTTTCGGACATCACGATCGTCCCGCACTTGACGGCTCAACAATATTAGGACTCGGGACCTAAATAAAAGATGGTCCACGATCTGAGAGATATTGCTACAATAGAACTCGAACCGTTCAGGATATTGCGGCGCGAGGAGTTCATCTCCGCAATTATTATTGGGTGAGTTAATATATTATTACTCTTCGCAATATATTTTCGAATTATGATCATGTGATGAAGAATGGAGAAAACAAAGGAAAGAAAGTGGTACAGAAAGCTATTTTTATGATTTGAAACCCTATATAAGTGACATTCTCGGAGAAACACTATCGAAATTTTGATGTTTTTATGAATCTGAAGAAATATTGTCACTTATAATTACACGAGAGCTTTTTTTTGTCGAAGTAAACTTGACATTTCGATGAGAATTTTGTTGCCTGGCAACTCAACGAAAAAAAGTGCAGGAGAAGAAAATTGATCAATCAATTGTCTTCTCCTGAAGATGCTAACCTTGTGAGCGAAACGCGCGTCGAGTGCAAAAATATCAGTTTGGTGTTAGGGTAATTGATCTCTAGGAAAAGTTTCGTAATACTCAAATTGTCAAGTTTCCTTCGACAAAAAAAAGCTCGAGTGTAATTCGGCACAACAATTTAATGAATACAATTCAGTTTATTCAATTCAATGGAAAAGTACAAATGTTAAAAACCCAATTCTTATATTTCATTTTTACAGATCAGATATACTCTTTTGACAATGCAAGTGAAAAATTGACAAAGACGCCGTCGAAGATTTGTTTACCATTCTGGTTGCCATGCTTTCAAGAGTTAGGTTCCGTTTCGTCGCTGAAAACATTAAGGCAAAGTTTTTTCGCTGTCATAATGACAAAATCACGGCGGCTTATGGGATATTCCATACATGAGTTGAATTATCATATATAAAAAATAAGAGGTCTCATATAGAAATTGATTTTCTCTTTCAAAATTATCAATCTGAAAATGGATTTGAAAATCGAGTGATCACCATTGATTTATAATCTTTCAGTTCAACATTTTGTTTCAAAGAAATCATTCACCCATGTTATATTATTCAGTTGTAATGCTAGTAGTATTTCTTGCGATTTTCAAGTTCAGCGCCATTCGAAGAATCAGGTTTCAAGTTACATCACGGGTCATCGTAATGATCATAACTGAAAGTTGAGAATTGACAATTAAGCGATTTTCAGTAATTTAATTCATGACGACAGGATAATTTTTAATATAAATTGGAAAACGGTCTTTCGATTCGCGCTTTCTTATTATTTAATCGTGAGTACTCAGTTTGACCAACAGACTGAAATAAATTTTCAAAGAAATTGGAGTCCTCTAAGAAGACTGAAGAAAACACATTTTCTCTTCTTCGGAGCTATCATGTATTCAGTACATCTGTTTATCCTAACATCATCAAGAAGATGGCAGATGAGACTTTGCCAAAACGTCGTGATAATAATACTTCAGAGGATCAAAACAACAGAACACGGAATGAAATCCGAGAAAACAGCTCATATCATACTTTGTCCGTGAAAATCTTCATATATATATATATATATATATATATATATATATATATATATATATATATATATATATATATATATATATATATATATATATACTGAAACATCTGGTTGAACCGCGTCTGGAGTTGTGTCGACGTTTCGGTTCCCACTTTGTTGGAGGCATTATCAAGACTTCTTCACGATTTTGAGCCGAGGTCCAAGTCTCCTTAACCTCCAGCTGTCATCTTGACAAAGTGAATACTGTGGTTTTGTGTGCATAGAGGAGTGGTATTAATGGCTATATGAGAGCCCGATGTATTTGAACCTGCGGTCGGACCCCATGTAGGTCTGGTTTGAAAAGGTTTTTTCGATGAGGTTTCCAGGAATTTGAAAGACTCAGTAAGTCGTCTCATTTGTTGAGGCATTGTGGGTGTTTTTCAATTTCTATTGCTTCGCGAATTATTCTGGAGTGAAGTGTTTTTGTTGTGGCAATAGTCTTCGTGTTATTGAAGTTAATTTTGTGTCAGGTTTCGTGGTGATGTTTGAAGAGAGTCGAGGTCATGTCCGAATTACGTACTGCTAGTAGTCGTGCTCGTAGGACCTGTTTGATACTCGTCGGTTCGTCTATCCAATGCATGTCATCGGACAGTTGTGATAAGGAATTTTATGTATTCCTTGTAATTGCTTTTCACAAAAGATATCATAAAATAATACTAGGCTAAATACTAATTGTTCAGATTTTGTTGGGACTGTCAAATATCCATCATCCAACTCAATAATTCTTATTCGAATATTGAATATTTGAATATTCAATTCAATTCTCAATCATATCAATAATTATTTAAGAATTCGAGCAACTGCTTTTACTGGAGAAATTCAATATGTTTTCACGAAGTGAATGTGTACCTCGTAGAAAAGTCATCCTACTGTGTTTCATATCCCAGTTTTGTTCCTTGACATGCAGTGCTCACTGTTCTGAATACTACGAATTATTCATGAGAACTGATCTTCTCTCACTATCAATGCAACGAAGGTGTTAAGATACTAAAACAATATCTTTCGGAGAAAGTTCCCACCCTTTTCACCAGAAGAAACTGCAAACTTCCCCACAACTTCGTGATAACGAGCCTCTCACAATAACAGGTGAAGAATGTTAGGAACCCGTTAGTGTCAAAAACAAAATATATTACACTCTCGACTAGACTGAAAAAATCCATCTCGAGAACATATTAATTTTAACGTCAGATACTTTCGATAGTATTTATACTTTCTGATATATTTAGGGTTTGTGGGATCATAAATCAGGAGATTGCCTGAAAAGTTCCATGATGTTCAGCTCACCACTAAAGAATTTTCCTACATTATTTTTCAGATCAGATTTTTTTCAGTGTTTTGTTTTTTGAATTTAGAAGAGTCACCAATATACCGGCTATATTAAATTCAAATGTCATCATTGAGATCTGGAATACTGTGGGAGATATGAAAACGGCTAAATTAAAGCAGTGTTGTGCAAAGCAGTGTTGTGCATTCATGTGGAAAACAATGTTTTCAAGGTAGTTTCGAAGTTTCCGTTATTGCCAAAGTCATTGGAAAAAAATCAAAATTTACAAAATTGGTCTACATGTTTGCTTGGATTCATATATATTCGTATTTATATATATATATATATATATATATATATATATATATATATGTTTCTGGGTCATTGCCCTTCTTCAGCACGGTGTAGCCAAGTGGCAAGGATGGACAACACTTGGAGAAACATCACAAATGAACGGAGTCATCAACAGAAGCCAGCCGCACATTTGTGGTTTCGGTCAGAAGACCTTGTTGATGACTCCGTTCATTTGTGATGTTTCTCCAAGTGTTGTCCATCCTTGCACTTAGCTACACTGTGCTGGAGAAGGGCAATGACCCAGAAACACGTGTCTACGGTTGCTATTTTCATTTGAGTGCAAAGCCCAATAAAAAAACCTCTGTATCATCTATCCACTCGATACCCCTATAATTTTTATAATGTATTTCCTGGGCATGGATGTCACGCAGGTGGCTATAGCTGCCTCCGTGGTGACGTCAGTTGATACCTTGTGATAACAAGGTCTTCTGACCGAAACCACAAATGTGCGGCTGGCTTCTGCTGATGACTCCGTTCATTTGTGATGTTTCTCCAAGTGTTGTCCATCCTTGCACTTGGCTACACCGTGCTGAAGAAGGGCAATGACCCAGAAACACGTGTCTACGGTTGCTATTTTCATTTGAGTATATATTACACTTGAGGAACCATCATCTACCTTTTTTTTCTTGATTGAAGATGAGAGAGAAGTATAAAACTATGATAAATCTAACAAATAATTTACGATATTCGTTAAATAGTAAGTACATATAATTCATTGAAGTGCATTCCCCAAAAATGGAATTCATCTGAAGCAGTATATCCCTGCCTATATGGTATGACAGGCTTTGACAGAAGTTACTTTTCCTTTCTCAATTTGTATACCGAGCACACAAGTTATGAACAAGTTATGAACTCGATAGATAGTAAACATTAGTAAAGTATTCAACGAGCGTATAATGATGGTTATTATTCACGAGGTGAAGTTTACAGGAATATCGAAGAGAATAGAAAGCATTCCTAGAAAATGTCTACCCAACACAGCTGATATAGAGAGAAGTATAAATAAAAATTGCAATTATCGATTTTTTGCCTCTCGGCCAACATCATCTATCAATAATTTTTTTCATAAGTGCCATTTTGGATTCAAGCTGTTATGGATTTTTCCCATTTTCACTTCTATTGGGATATCAAATTAAGATCGCAGTGCCACGATCCAACTCTCACCACTTTGATAAGCGTAACTTTGACATTTGTTTGAATTTTTTGCGTATCGCTAATCTAACTCTTGTATATTCATGACTTCTGAGTGTAAAACAAATTATTTCCTAGTCATAACAAGTTCATGTATAGTTAATCAATCCATCAATGAAAATGAATCTCACCAACGAAAAACAAGAACAAAATACAATAGAAATTTTGAGGTACGGTATTGGCTCCTTCTTTCCCTAATCAATTCCAAAAATCGACTGGCATCCAAATTAAGTTACGAAGTGACTCTTTGGCTATTCTGCCGTGGCTCGTTGAATTACATGACAGTCACTTCCTCTAATAATATATAAAAATAATAAGTTCTTAATTTTTTCAAATCAGTGGACAAATTGGAAGGTAAAAAACGTAGAATAGAAAAAAATAGTTATACATGAAGAAAAATGTATGGATGAAATTACAAATGTAAACGAATAGAACGGGGTGAAAATATGGAACGTCACATGTACGTCATGAATAAAAAATACAAATATGTAAGAATGAAATAATTGTAGATGTATATACATGTCATATACGAATGCGAAGTCATGACATGAACTTCTCTATATAGTGTAGCAATTTTTTGACATAAGCAGTTCCTCATTTTTTTTCGAAAATGTGTACATTTCCTAAAACTGATATCATCAGGGAATCTGAGATTGTATCCCACATTTTCTCAAAACTTCTTTGATAGAGTGGAGTGCGATGTTGACTGATTTCAGTGATACTGACTTGAAGCTGAGCAACAAAGGTCGGTCAATTTTCTTGGTTACCGAAGATCTTTGGGGCTTGATTTTCACGCTTACAAATTTGCTATTTCGACTGAATTCATAATATGATAGATAATATGAGAATTCGAGCTAGCACTAAATTGAACGGAATTGAAAAATCATCGGAACTGATATGACAAATTCATGAACATAACCTATAACCCACAAATTTGCCGTCGTATGCGCAGGAAACATGTAGATTATGACATGTGACATTACCAGATGAATGCAGGAAGCCTCCGCTGGCAAACCCCCGCAGTGCTTGGTTTATTTTACAGAATATTTCCCTCGTATATAAAATGTCCCATAAGAGCAATGCAGTTATCGAAAACTTACAGCGGTAATTGCATTGTATCAAGTCACCATAACAACACATTTGAAACCGTATCGCTAGACGTCAGTGAACAACACAAATTAATGTCAGATAAACTTCAAAAATAGAAAAACATTTAGCGTTTATGTGAGTACTCCATACAATCTATAGAGGAAAGTATAAATGAAAAAAAAAAATAACATTTCCTTGAGAATTTCTTTTTTCGCGAAATATTCCAATGAATTACATTCGTGCATAAAAATGACCAGATAATTTCGCATTCAAGCGTGATATCTTATACAAATTGCATTCGGTTATTTTCATATTTTATAAAAGAGCACCCGTTCTTCCGGACTCGGACACTTTCGCCAAAATATGAAAATTAAGTTGCAATTTTGAGATATCACGCTTTTTTGTGAAATTATCGGTAATTTTCATGCACTCGTGCAATCATAACCGATAATGATTCATTCAAGCTCAAAGTATTTTCTTCTTCGAAGAGAAGAGAATGTGAACAATTGGCTCAAAAAATATGTCAGCACTTCGCGTTCATCTATCTGGTCTATTCGAATATTGGAAGATTTTCGGGGAGTATTTACCAAACTTGCATTTCTTGATGGAAATGAAATTTTGAGGAGAGAAAAAATTTGCAGCCAATTCCTAGTCCTGTAAAGTACAAGTGTGATTTCAGCTGGAGATGCTGAAATAGTGACACACTATAATTTTGTTTCGGTGTTACAGTTATTATTCATATCTGAGTGTTCACTTCTACTATAACCTTTCTCAACTAAGACTCTTCTCCCTCCAAACAACATGACATTATTTGCAATCATGTACGATTTGTAAAAAAATATTCTCGAAAATGTCTGTTACACCTTATGCGTTAATAGGAAAAGCCATTTTGTGAATTGTAAACAACCCCCATATCTGAACATCGGCAAACAAAATATATATTCGTGTTATCATACATTTCCATGCGGGCGATAATAACCGCCGGGTTGAATGGGAAAACTCAGAAAGTTTTTACGATGTATCCTCGTAATTACGCCTTCCATTCCCATTGTACATTAAATAATTAATACAAATGTTTTTATCAGGTCTTCCTAAATACCCGAAAGTTTCGGCAGTGGGTATCGTAACAACCACGTCCACTTGGGTAGCCGCTCGAGACAGTTTGACACCCCCTCCAGATAAAGCTGTTCTGAAAAAAATGTCGTGTGGAAGACACCACCTCCTGATACGGCTGTTATTGTTATTGAAAAGTTGCGGAGATCTTGTCAGTTTTCAGAGCTGCTGAAACATTCTGTCATTCATTCAGAATAGAGTTGGAGTGAATTCTATAGGTTCCATCACCTTGTGATCATTTAAATGAATTCTCTAACTAGAAAAATATCAGTCTACAAAAACATTCTGTTCACTCCAACATAGTTGAGTTGAAAAACAGCTCATAGTGAACCTCCGCCCACCACCCAATAAACATTTTCAAATTCTCACTTTATACCAGGTGTCAACTGAGTCATGGGCCCCCCAATATAGTTTTTATGTCTCCTGATGTCAATCCTAAAAACTCTATTCCGGTAAGAAGTTCTTCGAATTCCTTCGTTTTTTTTTGTGTCTAGGAGGCTGCCATCACTGGAAAGCACTCGCATTCATCCCATATTCTATATAGAAAGCAGATCATTAATTATCCATTCCATATCAACCACTCATTGGAAACTTTTCTGAAAGAGATTTCTGTTTCACCAACACTTTGATACTGGTCACACCCAAATTTACACGTGATGATACATGAAAATTGTGAAGCCAATCAATCCAAATCGTGATCTCATATGAACCACCAACGTTTCATGTCTATATCAGGAGAGACAAAAAGTCAGAGGATAGAGATCGAATCGGTTCATGCTCGTTATACATTTATTTCGTGATACTGTGAATGATGAATGAAGACGATTCATCATTATTATTATTGGATTCATGATATCATCTCTGATCGATAAGTTTGAACCATTCCCAACAAATCCCCCTATGCAAATACCACTGAGAACATGAGTTGAATCCAATACATGCCATTGTTGCAGGAATATCCCATTTGTGATACAAGTGTCGGAAATCATTTTTCAATTATAGACATGGGCATCGCCCAGACTGGTATTGGGCTCGCTGACCCTTGTCAGTAGGAGGTAGCTTCCTATTTCCATCTCTAATTTTATTGGTTTCGAACAATGCAAAATATTTTTTGCACGTCAATGTTGAAAATCAGATGTCCACCATCTGTTAAGGAAGTTGTATTCTGGCAGATATTGGCCCATCAACCCACTCTCTATGGTAGTAGCGGTTGTTAGACTGATTTTGGTATATCGTTCAATTAATTTGATCATCACCAGTTTTCAAGTACGAAAATCGTATGAGGTTTCTGATTTTTTCTTCGAAATTTTTATAGAGAATGATATCAACTATAATCATAAAATAAAAAACTCAACCTGGTTCACGAACACTAGTACAGCTACCTGATCACGTACAACTAAAAATTATTAATTTATTCTCAGAGTATTTTCGAAGAAGCATGAAGACAAAGGAAGGTAATGGTGTGATATCACATTATTATAGGCTCTTGGTAACAACTTAACAGGATGAGATGATGCATTATTATTATCATCAACAAAACTGAAAAGCGCATCAAATACACGTTTTGGTACAGTAATTAATGATACGTTTTCGATCGTCATAATTCATATTACCCGCATACATATCGGTATTTCGTTATCGACGTGAACGCACAAAATACGGCTTGTTGACCTCTAGCGATAGCCTGCCCATCCAGTTTGACAGTATTGTCATATTTCTGTTAACTGAATCACGATCGGATTCAATGAAATAATTGTTCCGAAATCCGGCATACCTACACACAAGAGGTGTGAGATTTGAAATTGCAGAATAAATATTTCATTCATTTTCAAGCTCTGATATTTTTCCAGGTTAGAAATTGACTTATTGTTCATCAACGGAAGATTGATGAATAGAAAATTTGTAAAGTGCTTTATTCATTTCGGGAGAATTGTATGTACCGCGCCCCACTGCCCAAACCGAAGGTGGGTTAGGGGGGAATTTTCGAATGATCATGTACGAAGCACTTTTCTGGCCAAAATTTTCAACCTGAAACGTTATATAAAGAGTTAATTAACGTCTATTGTAAAATGTACCCATAATACGTCTGTTTGCTTGACCTCTATAGTACACATTTCTGACTAGTGAATAACGAGTCATTATTCACTGCTGTCAAATACTTTCTTGATTCAGCTATAATATTGTTACAAATCTCCTAGCGCTCTCCTAGCGCCGGCCCTGACGAGATCGTAAACGCAGATGAGGGATAGCGTAGTGAATGTCATCTTCCAGGATTCTCGCCTGCGACTCGTGGCATTGGAATTCACTTCGCGAGTAATAGCCATCATTATACGCTCGTTGAATCATATACTATTATATCTCCACAAAAGTGTACGTACCGACTTATTGGAGGCTACACCTATATATTGGCAGGGAAATGATGATGTATTGCGCAGTGCAGCCAATTGGAATCTATCTTAAGTTTGGTGAGCAAGTGGATGTGGAACCAATTACCGCGCCAAAATGGATTGGAAAAGCTGTACATTGGAACCCGTTTCTCTCCAGACCCGATGGATACCGATTTTTCGATCCGACGTCGCCATACGTGAGTGCCTCCATTCGTTCAGTTTACGCCCGACCAGCGACCACCAACAATGAGTTCCGATTAAGATTGTTGGTTATTGTTAGAGAACAACATTCTCAAAAATCGTAGCAAAAAACTCAAATGGATACACCAATCTAACGAAAACAGATCAGCAGAATTTAATAAAACTTTCCAAACTTACGTATCTACCCAATTCATTTAGGCCAGTCTCAACCACCTACACAGTAGGATTCTGGGCAGACACTGATTGAAAAATAACTACTTTCCTGGCTGATACCATGGAGGGCATTGTATAATATCCGACCGGTGCCAATGCGGAATTTTTCACAGCGGAACATCCCGCATATGCTTTTGACGATACAAAAGAATGAATTGATTTTCAATTACTATTATAATTATGGGATGTCGTGTTGATGATGGAAACTACCTTTTACTGACGAGTGGACAAGTAGCCCGAAACCGGGCTGCAAGTCTGCCCGTCCCAATTATTGAAACTCAATTACTTCGTTTGTATCGCCAAGAGCATTTTTCCTGTGAAGAACCCCACAATGGCACAGGTCGGATATAATTCAATGCCTTTTGTCGTATTAGCCAGGGAGTAGTTATTTTCTGACAGGTGTCAGCCCAAAAACCTTCTGTGAAGGTAGTTGAAACCGGCCTGAACGAATTGTTTGAAAAATGATTTGATTTATCGCCAGTGTTCAAGTATACTTACCGACTATGTATTCACGTTTTTCAATGGACTCCCATAACTTGGCTTCAATGTTCCGGTTATGATATGCTTTAAGCCTCTGATCCCCCATTTGGGTCTTGTCAGAACGAAAAATCGGATCGAAACCAAAGTTGTTTGGTTCAGAATGCTGTCAATTCGACGTCGGCCGATGGTTCCCCGTTGCCAGATAGGGAGAAATACGGTTCCAATGTAGGTGTAGCCTTGTTTGTATTTCACAATAAGTTCACGTTCAGACAATATCACATACAGAGTTTTGTCCCGAATGAACAGAAATGATATAATGTTTCAAACAAATTTAAGAAGTTCTCAACCTATATATCGGCGTGTGAATCAACAAAAATGGTTTCTCGAATTTATTGTTGATACTGTAGGCATTATATTCACCCGAAATTTTTTCCACCTTGTTCATCGGAGTCGACGAGTTTATGCTTGATACATGATACAAATTGTATCAAAGACTCTCGTCGACTCTTTTCAGTGATGTATCTTCATCTTGCTCTCATTCAAATCATTATTTTTGAAAATGCTTCGACTAATGAATCTATGGAAAGAATATAGATCGACATTTGGTCTAATTTCTCTATTTTTCCCTCTATAGATGAAGTGAAATCTCTCCAGCTGGCAGAGTTCAAACGTCATTATAATAATGGGATCAGGTATTCGATATTATTATGGGGAAGTGGTCAAGTTATACAAGGACTTCCCAGTTCAATGACATGAATAGGACTGGATTACAGAATGATAGACCTATTGAAGTAGATTCTCCATGTGTTGGAACAAAAACTGTTCGAAAAGTCATGCATGTTGATTTTTCATATGCAGAACATAATACAGTGATTATTTTAGTGATGGTCGTCAAATATAACAATCGACTGCTGGGGTCTGCTTCATTGAAAAACAAGTGTTGTACCTGCAGGAAAAACGCAATAGTAAATATCTGTAGGTACAAGACTTGTACCTATGGGAGAAACACAATGTTGAATATCTGTTTTTCTCCTGTAGGGACAAGACTTATAGTTTTATGATAAAGGCTGGATCCGGGAAAAGAAGGATAATTATAGCGTATATGGAGTCACTTCCTATATTCTTCTACGTTTGATTTAATGTATTAGACTATGTTCCTCATTATTGAATCGAACTCTATTGTCAGTATAATCCACTCTATTTGTTTGAATTTGTTAGATAATGATCCTTGATGAGTGGAATTAGTTCGAACTTCCATTGTATATGTGATGTACTCAACTGAAACCCGTAACAAAAAACTCACTTAAGATCGAAATATTCTGAATTTTAACAATAGAATACAAATTAGCGATTCGATTCTCAAGTTAAAAAAACCGAATATATCACTGCCTAATAAAAACTTGTCAAATAACTGGATCAAATTTTGTCAAAAAATAATTCGAAAATTCGAGTGATCGCAAGTAATATTACAAAGCAAAATTCAATATTAAATTTGAAATAGTGGAATCGAACAAAATTCAAATGAAAAATATGAAATAATTGGAATCAATGTTACAAGTTGAGTCTACTGACGACATTCCGAGTGGTATCCGCAATTGTCTTTGGCTGATGCCTGGGGTTCTATTTTCAAATCAAATTCGTATACGAAACCGATTTTGTTTCGCAGTTCAGTAACCATATTCCATATAGCTCCATCTCATTCTGCTCGCATAGAAATATGTTCGCATACATTTGAAAATAGTACCCCTGACAATATTCCAAAACATGGTTGGCTCCCATGGTGAAAAAAAGATGGTACTGGGAGATATTGGTGTTGACTTCCACTGTCTATATAATTTGCACTATCGAAACTTATGCAAAATTCAAATGAAATTAGGCAATTGAATCCTAACAGAAAAAATTGAATAGTTTCTTTTATTAACATTCATTTCACTGTCACAAAAAATTGGAAAATTGAATGTGAAATATGGAAATCAGGAAACATGAATTGATATGAACGAATGCTGAAAAGAACTCTCGAATTGAGTGTACTCACGACATTTCGTTTGCTGGTATCCAAAACCGTCTTCGGGTGATGAATGACAACATTTCGAGTCCTGGTCGCTTTTGAAGACCCAAATTTCCTATGGTGTGAGAAGGGTTTCATTGGGAAATGGAAGTATTGGGGCAAGGTTCTCGTTCTTCGAGCGGAAGATAATTCATCCTTCAAAGTGGAAGACCAATTTTATTGAAAAAGGAAACACGAAGTCATCTCCACAACATATTTAATTCCTACAGGAACAATGTCCTAGTTAAGACATGTTTCGAACATATATATGTTCATCTTCAGTTAGGTACAAAAAAGGCTGAAATAGAGTTAACAATGAGAAAACAGTAGAAGTGATTTTTTCACCAGATACTCACGAAAGTTGGGAGATCAAAATTAACAAACTACATATTAGGTAACATTGAACTAATATCAAGAACCAAAGTGGTTCAAGAAGTTGAGATGTATGTTATAAAATAGGGGTGGACCCCCAGAATAATAATAACTGTGTCATAACTTGGATAAATTCACAAATCACCATGCAAATTTGGCGTGGGTAGACAACAAAATGGACGAAATCGTGAGACGAAACCGAGATATAATCATCAAGGAGACAAGTGGAGGCACCTAGGAGTAAAGGAGCAAATCAAAAATTCAAAAACTAGAGAACTTTAAAAAAAATTGTTCAAAAGTTCAGTCTTGAGGAGACAGATGTCCTTACTGTCTCCTAGTTCAGGAACTCGTAGTTTCATCTTTTGTTCACATTCCTTAATTTTTTTTGTTTTTGCCATTTTATAATCAATATTCCAATTTTTATAGCAATATAATCATTTTTTAAATCAATCAGACCCTCTATTTTTATTATTTGACCAGAAAATCCATTTCAACCTTTGTGTTTGAATTCGATTAGGTACCTTATTCGATTTCAATTTCTTTTGTGTTCCTTCGGAACAAGTTTCAATAGAGTTCGAATTCCGAACCGATTCCACTCAGCAAGGACATTGTTAACCACTCTCAAGCAACGGTGGTACAATTGATTTAGCGCGCTTATTCGTGTCAGTGGGAGATGGCTGTATTGGCGCGAAGCTCTCTTTCATCGAGCCGAAGTTGGCCCATCTTTCAGATTAGTGCTTTACATACATTCCGGATCTTTACAATGGAACGACTCAATGCATCGTCGTTAAAAAATGTTGACAGCTCTCTCGAAGTTTTTCTGGACCAGTAGTGCTCCTTCCTGTGTATGACCTTGGCTCAGACCATTCAATGCTGTTACGGTTTGTTCAAACATGCTCCGCTTTTTCCGAATTCGTGGATTCGCCTCGATGTTTGTTCTTCTCGTGTTTGCACCGTCTGATTCACAATGATTTTATGTTTTTGGTGATTTTTTGTGGTTGGTGTTGCTGTTTTCAATCGGTGAACGAGTTTCCGTGAGCTGGCTGCGTATTGTAACAACCAGATATAGAAAGTCAATGAAAAAAATGGATCTTTCAACTGTTGAATGAACTGTTCAAAAATATGAAACTATGTTACAAAATAATGTCGATGAATTGAAACTAATTATTGGGATATGATTTGGGTTTCAGTTGAAGGAATACTTCACTCACGTGAAGTTTGTAGCCATTTTCAAGTGGAAGATTTCACTCAGGAATTCAGTTGAATTTCATAAAGGAATTCAGGTGAAAAAAAATATTTTCGACATGGATTTGCGAGATTTCAAGTAAATGTACACTTGAATTACAAAACGAAACACTTCAAATACATACCTATCGAAAAAATAAAAAAGTTGCGCAAAACCAAACCGAAATGAAAAACATTGAATATGAATTAGGGAATGTAATCCCGGACCGGGATCAGTGAGTCGGGATTTCGAGATCAAAATTTTTCCTACCCGGGTTTGATCCCGAGATCCATTTTTTATTAAAAATACTGTTTTGACTGGAAAATTTGGTAGTAATCAGAACATATATAAAATGGAATAGCCATTCATAATATGTTATGAAGTTATTGCGAATTGGCAATATATAGATTTCAAAAAATATATTTAAGTTGACGCATGCGACTACGCACTAGATAATAACGAACTTGTTTTATCATCTGACTGACATATGATCTGTTTTTTGTTGCTGGAGTAGCTTTTATTTTGTTAGATCTCATTAATATTCCCATAGGAATATTTCTTGGATATTTTCTGAGATTCAAATATGAAATCTGAGGTACTTATATTAAACATTTCAGGAAGGAGAAGTGAGGCAAAATTATTCATACATATTCATAAATGAAATCTGAACTGAACAATAACTGGACGTGTTGATAGTGCGATGTGACGGAGGGGACAATATACTTTTCGATTGAGTCATTCCATTCAATGAACTTTGATATTATTATCATGCTGGATATATTCAAGTTATTCACAAAGACCCATAATGAGCATATCGCGTGAGAATACTAGTGAATAACTAACTAACTAGCGGCTTTCGATGTTGTAACCCTGTCACTCGAAAACTCATGAAAAAATTGGAGTAATTGATAAGCTACTTGGCGTACAGAGATGGAATGACAGTAATGGTCACTCCACAGTAAGAAGCACGTAGTGTGCCAGGAAAAGTTTTCTCAATTACCCTCACGTGATCCAAATAACATAAAAACGTATGAAAATATCAAATTATGTGACGAGGACGATAAGTAGCCCATTACGCATGAGCGAAAATTGTGAGCACGAAACGTTAGAAGATCGCGGCAGTTCGCGAGTGCATGTAACTAGCCTTATCCTCGAGTTGCGTAGTGTACTTTTTCTACTCCCACCATGTTGTGCCGTAATTTCTGAAGATTTTTTCGCTATACTTCTTTCTCAATGATCAACGAGACACTGGATGATAGCAGATAGGTGAAACAATTGCTTGCTTCATGGATATAACAAGATAAAGTACCAATCCACGAACTGTCCAACAATTTACTAAATGTGAATTAATTAATAATCAATTCAATTTCATAAATATTTTGAAACGAAACTTCGCTCAAATTGGTTTTTGTGCAATTGAATGTAGTCATAATATCAAATTCATCAGGTCAAATATTGAATATCCCATCGTTTGACGAAAATCTGGAAGCGGCTACCATTAACTCAAGGTTGTCATTTTTGTTATAACTTCTAATGTGTTTCAGTTACGTGTCAATTACTTTGAACGTATTAATGTGATAGTTATTATTGAAACCTGGTGAGAATACGTTATTTGTTGATGTGATTTGAATGTTATGATATCGAACGTTATTTTAACATTGTACTGAAACCATTCAGTAACCAGTAATTGGTACAACACGTTGATTAGACTTTTCATGATCTTCATATCTTTCCATTCAACGTTAGAGTAACATGAAATTTATATTCTCTGTTTATTAATTCGATAACATACACGTTTGTGTAAAACATGGTATCAACGTTCACATCGAACGTATTTTTCAAACGACTCATCAACCTTCTTGGACTCATTCGGTTGATAGTTATAATGAAATATACGTTCCAAATCGATAATGAATCCTACGTTATATTCTTGTTATTAAATGACTTTGATAATATGCACTATTCTTCTAAGTGATTTTCGCATTACCAAACAACGTTATTTCAACATTGTACTGAATGCTTTCAACAACTACTAGTGGATAGGCCCCTTTGATAATACGTCTTATATAAATAATATCATGTTCACATAAAACGTTAATATAACATACTCATGCCCCCAGTTGATGAATAAGGAAATGTACATGTTGAAGTAGAATGTTTACTTTGAATGTATTTTTCAACTGATCTATCAACTATTTATATACTTATTGTTGATGGTGATACATGGATATACATATTTGATCCGCTATCAAACAACCATTCAATCTTGTTATCTCATTATGTTGACATATTCGTTATCAATGTATTTTGTTCATACGTTACCAGTTAACGATACTGAAACATGTTATTGGATCCATTCAAAAACCACTGATTGATTTAACACGTTGATCAAAGGAGTTGTTGCTGTATCGAGGAAGTGAAATATATACTGAAGGGATTATATTTCATCTAACATTTATTTTTGGATATGTCACTATGGACATAAAGTTTGTATAGTGATACAAGTAAGTCAACGTTATGAAACAATGTTACTGTATGATTATACTCATGATATATTATTGAGAGACCACGTTCCTCAAAGATATAGATTATGGTGAAAATGAACATTATTCATATGTAATTGATTGAATAAATAAACTTGTGAGATAATACAATATACATTTATGTTCTGAATCAATATTTGTATTTGGGACAAGATATATTATAATATGGACAACGTTTATCAAAGGTATAAATGATGGTGGAAATGAACATCATTCATACATTATTCATCACATATATGAATTTGTATAATAATATAATATACCAACACGTTGTAAAAAACGTTCAGATCGCGCATGAAGTGATTTATAATAATACGTTGAAACACAACGTTTCTCAATACTTCAATTCTCGATGCAAGAAAACGTTACATTTCAACTGTTTTTCATCGGTTGGTTATGTAACACCTCTTCAACGTATTTTCAACGTGCGTGTGCCCATTGGGTAACAGGTGCAAATACGTAATGAACGGTTTGAAAAAGTTGAAATAGAAAAACTTTTTGAACGAAGCGGTTATACATAAATATTCAATACCCAAAATCCATAAGGAAAGTTAGATACGATCAGACATTATTTTTTCCTTCTGCTTCCATCGCTATCCGGATGGAACCTTGATAAATTTATACGAACGAAGACTCAAAACATTATGCACAAGTCATATATTTTAAACTCGTGAGCACAGATCATAGGAACACTTTCAGATATATTATGACAGTATACCTGTGTATAACAAAAAGTATTTGACCCCAATTGAAAAATGAAATCATATGGATTGAAGGAAATTGCAAGAACCGCGATTGTGGAAAATTCTAAAATCTATGGTTGGGCATCAACATATGATAAATGATATAGTTCCTTTCCTTTTAATTCCAGGTGGGGCTATTGATCCAAGAACTATTCATTTACCGTCTCAGTCTGAATGGAGCAATCATCAACTTCTTCAGGAATCATTGACACGAAGCTTTCAAATTTTGTCCGAGAAGACAATTCTCACATTTATGAATAACCCACATATATTTTGTGTTTGTACTGATCTAATACTGATTATATTTAGCTTCATGAAAATACTGCCATCAATAACGTATATTGTTGGATTCAACCCTTTTTATATTGAAAACAGTATGGAATGATGAATATTTATATGAACGACACACATCTGGATTCACTCGTTGAATGGAGCCCCGTTGAGCTATTGCTGTCGCATGTTCCAACTTCTGAGGGTTGACGGAAGTTATACGGTTAACGGAAAAAAAATTCAAAAAAATATAATCACTTTCGAAGAACGTCGTGTCAAAACCTGCAACAATAAGGTATTTTGGTAATCTCCACTGAAATAAATGGTTCAATTTCTGTTTCTGTGTGTGCCTCGTTTGTTACTTCGTGCAGAATTATGTCTATGATCATTAAGCATCAGCTCAACCCATTTTCCAGGAATTAATTCCAATCTCATTCCGGATAATTGTAGGACTGCTTCAACAGAAGTATACATGTCCATTATAATAATTTCACCTGATCCCTAAAGAATCAGTCTATGACGCCAATTCGAATTCAAATGCCACTTCAACATTCAACAGAATATCTGGCATAGATTAGATTTGTTCATAAGCTATCATTCTAAGGTGAGTGATACCTCGGTCTCACGGAACTTTTTCAATTAATATGTTCCAAGTTCTGTGAGAAAGTAATCAAACGAATATATTGTTCGTTATTTCTGACTTTCACTAGGCTGAAACATTGTTCAAGTAAAGTGGACAAGATAAAGAAAAAAAGATAACAGTGACAACGTCGATCTGATAAACTTTGAAATTGATGAAGTTTGCAATTATGGATTGTATTGATTAGAAATGTTGGTTTCCTCCAGTTGATACAACAAATTTGGATATGTATCTGATAATAAACAGTTGATATAAGTCAATTCCAAGTTTCCTAATCTGTTCACTAATTTGGGGAGGTTATTCATTTCACGGATCAGATCAACCAAGTATTTGAATTGAATTTAACAGTGAGTTCAGACTAGCATAAAAACGCTTCAATTGAATTCAGCAATTATTTTTTCTCATCACATCTAATCCTCAAAGTAATCCAATTCGAATGCAAATGCCACATTCAACTTCCGATACACTTTTGTGGCGATTCGTGCCAGTCAATCAACGGTGTACAGCAAATGGAGGAACAAGAGCCGTACATGAAATCCATACAGAAAATCTGGAACAGGTTAGGTCTGTTCATTTCCTATCTTTCAGGGGTGATTGATGTGTGGGGAGCTAATACCCTGGTCTCGCAAAACTTTCCTTAATAAATATGCCTCGAGGATTTGCGGGATTTAATTCCGGATTCTACATGCATTTCATATTGCACTCGATATGATATCGGCGGAATATTGAAGGGGTTGATTCGAAAAATTCGTTCGCATCGAATCGAGTTAGTTTGATTTGAAGTGAGCATCTAGTGAACAAAAAACAGTGCTAAAAATAGGATGGAGTGAGTGCTCAGGGGTAACTAGAATCGTGATCTGAAAGTAACTGGGAGAGTTGTCTGGAGAAGCTGATTAGTCAACAAGATCATGTAGATGCACTATCATTATGTTATAGTATTTTTTATACTTCACTATGTCAAACCGTTCATTAGATATTCAACAGCTGTTAGGCAATGGCTCATTCAGAATACACATGTGTTCTAAATTAATAGCGGCCCCGTCCGCAATTGTTTTTTTTTTAAATGATGGGATATGTCACATGAATAAATTTGATCCCAAAATTCGAATTAAACGAATTTCTGTTTCGAATCCTTTGTGAAGTTGAATCAAAAATGATGTTTTCAGAACATTGTGTTCAATAGTTTGTGGATTGATGCTGCATCCAGTAATATCCATGAAGCACCATATACTGGACCCGAACCAGCAGTGGGGGTACCTAAAACGATGGTACGGAATCATAAAAGGAATTGGGTGAGACTAAAACACAGAGATTACTGGGAAAATCTACTTAGCAGTGCTCACGGGAGAAATTTCATTAAAGGACCGTTGAAGAAAAATACTGAAGACCTGCTTCAGTGTAACAGGAATCAGATAAGGATTATAACAGGGCTACTGACTGGACACTGTTCCATTCAAAGGACACCTGAACAAGATAGGGCTGTACAACGGTGACCTTAGCTGCAGACAATGTAACAAAGGGACGGAGACAGCTCGACACGTACTCTGCGAATGTGAGGCTCTGGATCACAAAAGGCAACGAATATATGGAAAACCAATTCGGGATCCAGAAGAATATGACAAACACCCAGCAATCAACCTGCACAAACTTGTGCAGGGGACAAGGCTGTTGGAATGGGTGTCATGAAATATAGGGAAGTAAAAGCGCAATAAGCCCTAGAGGCTGAGGTGCTTTCCGGAGACCTGGTTGTGAAAGACAGGTCAGACGGCTTCCACGGAGCAAAAAAAATATCCATGAAGTAACCAATTGTTTCACCTACTTGCTATCATCCAGTGTTTCGTTGATCTTTGAAAATGATGGATAACAAAAAAATTTGTGCTACACCACCAGAAATGACGCACAAGCATAGAGGTTAAGCCTCGTGCTCACAATTTTCGCTCGTGCGTAATAGGCTACTTATCCTTCTCGTTGCGTAATATACTATTAACATTCTGATTCGGTAGAGGGACGAATCTATTAATCAGAACAGGCTGCGGTCCGATTACAATATAATAAATAAATTCAAATCGAGAAAAGATAGTATTCAGGAATATGTTTGCTTGAATGTGGTTTACAATGTACCTTACTGAATGGAAATGGTTCGGACCTCCATTGTCTATATTGTTAACTCTATTGAAACCTGTTGCTGAGAATTGAATTATAAAAATACAAATCGAGTAAGGAAATCAAATCCAAACAAAATGTTGAAGTGGATTTTTTGGTCAATGATAGAATTAAGGTTTGATTGATCGAAGAAAATAATAAACGTTGAGATTGGTAGCCCTGGTGTAAAAGTTGAAACTTTTCTTAGAGATCAATTACTCTAACACCAAACTGATATTTTTTGCACTTGACGCGCGTTTCGCTAACAAGGATAGCATTTTCAGGAGAAGAAGTATCAATTTTCTCCCCCTGAAGATGCTAACCTTGTTAGCGAAACGCGCGACGAGTGCAAAAAATATCAGTTTGGTGTTAGGGTAACTGATCTCTAAGAAAAGTTTCGATGAAAATAATGTTGTTATAAAAAATCGAACTATCGAATATGAAATATTAGTCAAAACAATTTAAATGAAGAAATCAATGAAATGATATTGTGACAAGAAAATTCAGATATCGAATGTGAAATATTAGATTATTAGATTATTAAATTGATGAATGAGAAATAAATGAAATAGAATGAATGAATGTTGAAACCAAGTTTCAAGTTCAGTGTACTCACGACTTTTCGATTGCTGGTATACGCATATCGTCTTCGAGTGATGACTTCAGTTGATATCTCAATATTTTGTTAGAACATAATTTATATTATAAATTATTATTAGATAGATAGATTGATCTTTATTGTCTGAAATGTAATACATTTTGTCGAAAAAGGGTTTCATAAAAAAAAACATCAAACAATGAAAAAATTCACAAATATGTCAACAAAACAACACAATTTTAAAGACTAGAACCTGCACGCAAAATACTCCTCCAAACTGTAGAAACACTTTCCGATAATGAGGTTCTTCACTGATTTTCTAAATTGTTTAAGTTCATTAATTGCTGTTATATCTTCTGGTAGATGATTATATATTTGTCTATTTCTATAGATTTGAGACTGTCTGGTCAGAGATGATGTGGGCAATGGAAGGGCAAGTTTTTTATCGCTACGCGTGGACCTTTCTGTATGGTTTTCAAACTTTTCTTTATGTTTGCGAAGTAAGCAGACAGTCTCTAAAATGAATATGTTAAATATTGTTAATATTTTGTTCTTGCAGAAAAGTGGTCTACACGAGTCACGCATCTTCAATTTGAATATTATTCTCAAAGCTCTTTTTTGTATAACAAATATACTTTGCATCAAGACCTGGCTGCCTGAGCCCCAGAAAAGAATTCCATAGCGGAGATGACTCTCCATAAGTGAATAAATAGTATGCAGTTATTGCTGCTGAAAATCCGAGCTCATGAGATATGACATTCATGGCAAAGCAACCAGAAGATAATTTCTTTTTTAGGGCAGTGATCTGTGTATCAAATCAATCTGCTGTCGATGAATATACCAAGGAATTTAGTTACAGGCTTTGTATCAATCATGCTTTCATCTAGTGTTACTCGATCTAAGTCCCACTTGAATGTTATCAGATTTGTTTTAGAAACATTTAGCGATAACATATTCGAATCACACCATTTTTTCATTTTTTCTAAGTCTGAGTGGATAGACCAAATCAAAGTGTCAGGATCTTTATTACGCCAAAGTACCGTGGTGTCATCCGCAAACAAGGTAAATGCTCCAGATATGTCAAGCTTTGCCATATCGTTAATATATACCAAAAATAAAATTGGTCCTAGGACTGAACCCTGAGGAACTCCGCATACAATTTCTCCACTATCAGAAGTGTTGTTTCTCAATGTTACTTTCTGACTTCTACCAGTAAGATAAGATCTGAACCATTCCAAGGCTGTTCTCCGGAATCCATAATGGAAGAGTTTTAGCAGCAGGATTTCATGTTCCACGCAATTAAATGCATTGGAAAGGTCCAGAAATACTGCCGCAGCTACTTCTTTATCATTTAGGGTCGTATAGACGTTTTCAAGGAAATGAAAGATGGCGTCGGTCGTGTTTTTTTTGTGTCGGAAGCCAAACTCTTCTGGTGCTGAAATTTCATGTTTTTCCAAGAAACCCACTATCCTACGTTTGACTAGTTTTTCAATGATTTTTGATAACGTTGATAAAATTGAGATCGGTCTGAAATTGCTGGGCATCATTGGCACCACCTTTGTAAAGCGGTATTACTTTTGCCGATTTCGAACTGGAAGGAAAGACACCAGTAGTTAACGACGAGTTTGTAGCTATTACTAAAGCTTGAAGAGCTTCATCAGGCAAATGTAAAAACAACTTTGATGATAGGTTATCTTCACCAGCAGAATTTTTGTTTTTTATTTCTTTTATTACTGACTTAAGCTCACTCAAATCTATGTCGTATGAAAACAAGGAATTCATAGGAGAGCTTATCTTGCTCAAGTTTTGAAGCGGGTCAACTGTTGGAATGATATCTTTTGTTAGTTTTGAGGCTATTGAACAATAATAATCATTTAACTGGTTTAGGTTTATCTTGATTTCCGGATGGTTCTGTTCCTCATTTCCTCTCAAGTCATTTACTATTGCCCACATTTTTCTTTGTTTATTTTCTGCTTCATTCATTCTATTATTATAATAGTTATCTTTGGCTATTTTAATAGTTTGTCTGTAGATACGACGAAAATGATTGAAGTGTGACATAAAAAATACATTTTCACTGTGGAATTTCCTGATGGTATGGTATGTGGGCTCCTTAGATTTTTCGAATAAATTTTCAGTCCTTTAGTTATCCAAGGTTTGGATTTTTTTTGTTTTTTCAAGCGCAGGGGAAAGGCTTTGCTAAATTCTCCTCAGGATTAGCAAATCATCAGATTCTTGGAATAGTTCTTTGATGAGCCGTTTCAGTGTTTTTGATTGTGAGCCTTCTCCGGGTGCTAATGTAGACCAAATACATCATTTTTGCAGAGAAGGTCCATATCTTCAGGTGAAAACACAGTTAAGTAAAATTTGTTGTTCTTTTTTTTTCTGTTTTCTTTGAAAACACATTGCTCTTCTTTTTTGTTAACAACGCAGTGCATGGATTATAATTTCAGAATGACAGACAGTCCTTTCCAAACAACATAGCTCCTGTTGAATCGGCATTGATTAATTGAGCATTTTTGTGTAGAGAATGGAGTTTAAGGAATCCATTTTTGGTATTGTCCCTCATCGAATAAAAAAAAATTAAATCTCTATGAAAAAAGTCGAATAAAAAAGAATTGAAAACCCTCTCTGTTCAGAGGTATAGTACATATCATTCAATGACGATTCATTCACAAAAATGGAAAAAGAGTTCATCTAAAACAGCTTCTTTCCTGAATATATGGTACGACGGACATTGAGTTGCATATCACTTTTCTTTGCTCAATTTGTATTCCAAGCATATGAAAATTTAATGAAATAGATAACTCAACATTCCTGGACGACAGTGAATTACTGGGGAAATGAACGATATTTCCTGACAAGGAAGGAAATCTCGTCTTTTTCACCAAGAAATTATGCCTAGTGATTTGCGAAACAAGTAATTTCTATGTAACACAATGCCCGTCGTGTCATATAGACAGGAAAGTAGCTGTTTTAGGACTCCTTTTTGTGGATAAACCAAACGGCTGAATGATATACAAATAACTATCAACAGAGAGTGTTTGCTATTTATTTTTTCCAATTGTTTTTTTTTTATATTTTGTTCGTTATCTTGTTTGTCATTGTCGATTGGTGTTTATATGAATTTATATTTTGAGAACTCCTGTAAGTC
Source organism: Zygogramma bicolorata (assembly GCA_032362365.1). NCBI lineage: Eukaryota > Metazoa > Arthropoda > Insecta > Coleoptera > Chrysomelidae > Zygogramma > Zygogramma bicolorata. The sequence continues at coordinate 365,789 of JAVJAQ010001217.1, read as the reverse complement.
AACTCCAGGAGAGTTCATGGATAACGAACACATACCTAATGGATGAGAATTTATCAAACTGAATTGAAATTTATAATCAACTAGCCAATCTAAATGTTCATTACACATTATCGAATTATTCATATGGAATACTTGATGTGATCGTTCAACACACGCTTCTATTATTTCAACTGAATAATGAATGATGTCTTTTAGGTTCGATATTCCAGATTTGCTGATTTGTTCTTGAAATAATAATAGAGATGATTTCAGAAGTATTTTATTATTGATAAGTTTTAACCCACAAACGATGTTTTGGACGTAATCAAGTATTTAACTAGTTTTGGAGTTTCACAGAACTGCGAGTATATTAAATAATAAACAAATGGCGAATTTTCCAGCAATAAGTGCGGTTTTTCATAAACGGCAATATTTTCTTGAGATTTTAATTACTTTTCATCTGTTTCTCACTACTTAAGCAATTCAATCCAGTTGATCCAGTAATACATTTTATCCAACACATGACAGTTATGACTATCATTATTAATATCATTTCAGACAAGTGAACTATCAAATAATCCACTAGTGTGTTGAGACGGGTTCATAAAAAAAGTAGGAAAAGATAAGAAACAAAATAAGAAAGTTGGATATACACATTAACGCAGAGTATTTATAAAATGATTAAGCTAAAATGAGGAATAAGCAGTAACTTAACGCAGTAGCTGCTCCATAATCACTGCGCATGCTTTAAATTTTCTTGTTGGTTTAGATCTCAACAAAAATTTTGAAGTTTTTGAATTCGGAAAAGGATTCACTTCTGTGTGTCACCATGTAATCGAAGACTCTTCTACAGAATTCATCAATGAAAATCATGGCTCCACCCCATGAAGCATTTTTCATTGGAACGACAATATCTGTGTGAATATTTTTCAGAAAATATTTCGCTTTCCCAGACTTATTCTGTGGAAGAATCTAAACTGCTTGTTTTCCTTCAATGTCCTTGAAACATGTTTCAAATCCTTCTTCACCTAAATCGACAAAAGATTCGTTGTAAGGCTAGGTACAATAAAAAACATTCTTGAGTGTTTTCCTAATATCATTACAATGTAAGTTGAGGTCAATTTCTATATACTTTGTACCAGTCGATTATATTTCATTATTCTGTGCACCAATTATTACAACTTTTCGATTGGTGAAATCAGACATCCAAGCTCGATGTATCTCTTGAATCGACCATTTTGTTCTTTTACAATATTTCGTTTAGGGAGAGGCATACAAACATCTTGTTTGTCTTTCTCGATTGGTTCTGTAACGAGAGTATTGGTCTCTGTTCAGATTACCCAGGCTATTTGCTCAGAGGCAGAAGGTGTGGATTCTTTGGATGCTTTCCTGGTACTGAATTCAAAAATGTGACTAGAAGGAATGTTTATTTGAATGGCAAGAGAGCCAGAATTTTTTGTTTGGATTGAGATGCAGATATGAATCCTTGAAGAGGATAAAAATTCAAACTTTCCTTGAATGAACCCTAAAGTCTAATTTCTTTCTTTCAAACCAATGAATGAGCAACTGAAACAACTAAATACTTTATTACATATATTCAATTTGTACAAACTGGAACGTATACAAAACTGGAATGTAAACCAACTTTGAATGTATACAAGACTGGAATATATACGCAAAACTATATATACAAAACTGTGATTGACATGGATAAAAAATCCAAATCTAGGGTCTAGTAACCTTGTGACTGTCTTAATACTTGAATTATATTTGATTTACTGATCTGTGAATAGTACTATCGCTGTGTCTGTCGGTTCAGCGAAGAAATACCTGGTGCCCTCAGAAAGCTTAAGGGTGGTACGTCTACTCTACCTTCGCTCCTTTCACAACGTAGACCAAGGTATTGTTGATGGGTACCGATCAAACTCTCCAATGTGGCTCCCCGTATCCAGTGGACCTGATTTTTAGGTGCTAGTATTCCATATGGGCCAACTCAATTCAGCAAATCATGCAAAACAATACAGTACGTATCAGAATCAGTCTCGAAACTCAACAGTTACAATTCTGTCCTTGTGAGTCGACCGTTCGATCCAAAGCATATAGCTATTACAATACATAAATATTCTCTAACAGAAATTATTTATGCAATATCCAATTCTTATATCAACAAGAATATCAACACGTGTTGAGGAAAGATACAATAATGAATCTGGTCCGTTACTGGATCTGACTAAGAATGAATATGCAAATATTCAAATTAGATCTTGACTTGAAAGTTGAATGAACTAATTTCAATACTCAGTAGATACTTTCGAACTGTTAGAAGAGATTCTGACAAGACTTACGAAACAGGATTATGTGAACAAAATCTCGATTGATTTTTATATCCAAACGTACCTATAGAAATGACGATACTGGATGAATTTCAAAATGTACCAACAAATATAATGAATAAATCATCAGAATAATCCAAGAAAAACGAATTTTCTGGCCCTTGAGAACCCTTACAAGTTCCTGGAGTCACTCTGAAAGTGATTCAGGCAGCAGCACATACTTCATTCAATAAATCGATTGAAATTTCATAAATAACAAAAATATGTGCTACTTACCTGAGACACCCTCTGAAGATGGTCTGGACCCAGAATCATGCGAGTTGAACTGCTTAAAAATTTCCAAAAATTTGTTGTCATCAATTATTCAAAATTCATTTTCCAGGCAACCAATGAAATTACTATACAGCTTCAATTGCTTGAATTCAGCTGGTCAGGAACGAATTCTGAAAATATATGGACAAACAGTCACAGTTCACAAGCAATAGAAAGTTCAATTGCCAAGCAATCGAAAATATTTCTGTTAACAAATCAAGATGGTTTCCCCAACCAACTGTTGTATGTATCTTATTAAAATCCATCGGAATGAGACTAATAAATACAGAATTCAATCAGGAACTTCATGTGGCTACGGTATACCACAAAAATGCCTGACAATCGTTTTTCATTAGCGCGATGAATCGAGATCTCTCTCACAGAAACCTGAAAAACATGGCCTCCCTGTGCCAATCAAAAATGTTAATTCATCACAATCAAAAGCACGAAAACTACCAAAAGCGTCAGAATCTAATCAACATACCTTTTGTATCATAGTCCTATTCACACTTCACAAATTCAAAAAGTTTCACTTCGATTTCTACCGGAGAAAAGTTGATAACAAAATCTAATATATCAGTCAGTACCTACCAACAATCGATCAAGAAGCCGTCTCTCGAACAAAAGGCCAAGCTTCGCCCTAAAAATCATATCGATCCATCCTCGTCAAAAAGGACTTGCGCGATCGATTCATAACCGATTTTTCCGGCGTTCAAACTGCCATCGATAAGGATAAATGAAGTACTTTTAATGATATAGAACTCGATATTTGGATAAATAAATAGAAGTTTGGCTACTCTCCCCTAGGTGTCAATAGTAATACTATTTATGAATTCAATGTTCAGATTATTTCAATAAATTATTTCGTGAAACGATAAACTCGTTACAGTTCTTACATGAATTTATATTTTGAGACTATAAGTCAACCCCAGGAGAGTTAACAGATATTGAACACATACTAAATGAATGAGAACTTATCAAACTGAATTGAAATTTATAATCAACTAGCCAATCTAAATTTTCATTACACAATATCGAGTTATTCATATGGAATACTTGATGTGATCGTACAACACACGCTTCTATTATTTCAACTGAATAATGAATGATGTCTTTAAGGTTCGATATTTCAGATTCGCTGATTTGTTCTTGAAATGATAATAGAGATGATTTCAGAAGTATTTTATTATTGATAAGTTTTAATCCACAAACGATGTTTTGGACGTAATCAAGTATTTAACTAGTTTTGGAGTTTCACAGAACTGCGAGTATATTAAATAATAAACAAATGGCGAATTTTCTAGCAATCAGTGCGGTTTTTCATAAACGGCAATATTTTCTTGAGATTCCAATTACTTTTCATCTGTTTCTCACTACTTGAGCAATTCAATCCAGTTGATCCAGTAATACATTTTATCCAACACATGACAGTTATGACTATCATTAAAAATATCATTTCAGGCAAGTAAACTATCAAATAACGCACTGGTGAGTTGAGACGGGTTCATGAAAAAAGTAGGGTAAGATAAGAAACAAAATAAGAAAGTTGGATATACATATTTACGCAGAGCATTTATAAAATGATTAAGCTAAAATAAGGAATAAGCAGTAACTTAACGCAGTAGCTGCTCCATAATCAATGCGCATGCTTTAAATTTTCCTGTTGATTTAGATCTCAACAAAAATTTTGAAGTTTTTGAATTCGGACAAGGATTTTCTTTTGTGTGTCATGTAATCGAAGACTTTTCTACAGAATTCATCAATGAAAATCATGGCTCCACCCCATGAAGCATTTTTCATTGGATCGACAATATCTGTGTGAATATTTTTCAGAAAATATTTGGCTCTTCCAGACTTATTCTGTGGAAGAATCTGAACTGCTTGGTTACCTTTGAGGTCCTTGAAACATGTTTCAAATTCTCCTTCACCGAAATCGACAAAAGATTCGTTCTAAGACTAGGTACAATATAAAACATTGTTGAGTGTTCTCCTGATAACATTACCATGTAAGTTAAGTAAGTTAAGGTCAATTTCTATATATGCTGTACCATTTCATTCATTTCATTTCATCATATATATTTCATTATTGTCTGCACCAATTATATCACTTTTTCGATTAGTGAAATCAAACATCCTAGCTCGATGTATCTCTCGAGTCGACCACCCAATCTCAAGATGAACTTGCAGTTATCCTAGTATTAGTCAGTAGTGTACTATCAGCAGCAGTGTTCTGCTGTGTATATCACTTTTACAGTTCCGCAGACTTTCTTTGGACAATCCGGTATTCGGTGACCCACTTCACCCCGGAAATAACATGTATTAATTTTTTTAATTATATCGAAAGATATTTTCAGTGTGTAGTGCTGTTTCACATTGGTCTGACTGATACTGAGACGAACTTACCCTTAAATCTTCTTCTACCAGCTTCGTTTCCACTTCTTCTGATGAATGCTTATATTATTGTAGGTCAGAGTCATAATTGAAAGTTGATATTCTGAACTGACCATATACCTAATTTAGTATCATTGAACCAACAAAATAGTGCTGAGTAGACAAGTAAACTAACAGTGCGAGTAGTCATCTCGTCTTTCCAATCTCTCAATATTTGGAACAGACGTAGAGACTGATTGTATTGTGAATGTTGAAGTAACGTTGATGTTCCTACTTGTGGCCATTCTTATGCAGATTGAATTTCGTATAACTAACTGACCAACTTATTTAACACAATTTGCTGTTCAACACTCATCTGCCAATGGCGCCCTCAACTTGTGGTTTCTCAAACTTCAGAGGCATTACTTTGTACGGAAGTGTATTGAAGAATCTTTGGGAGAGTTCGGAAGGGAAAAGAGCTTCTTCAGCTCTAACCCTCTTGGATCTCAGCAGGCTCATTGTGCTTCATCCTGTCCTATCCGTTTGGCTGTATTTGAGTGAATAATTGAATGACCAACCAACACACGGATAGCAGAATATTTTTAACTTAACATTTTTTGAGTGCGTTCCATTGGGCAAAACACAACCTTGGGCATTCAGAGGTTTGTCCTCCTTTTCAACGGCCGATGATTTGGTTCCGCGACAAAACTCCACCCGATCGCGATGAGTGGACCAACCTGGCTGGGGTAACGTCAACCAGATATTAGCTAATGCAAATGAATTCATCCCATGCAAATCTGAAATATTGAAGTGTTCTTCTCATTTGAAGGAAATAATCGTTGAAATTTGAAACGTCTCTGAGCATTAATTTGAGTTCCCAACCTACCACTATTTGGAAAAATAAGAATCAATACTGGAATCTATACAAGTGTAAAAGGGTGGATTTTCAATCCACCCGATCAGATGCATGTTCTGTATTTGTTTCGAAAGCAAGGAAGTACTATATTGAGTCGATTCGTGAAACGCATGGGAAATTCTGTAGTGAATGAAAAGGTGTTGGAATCAGATAAAAATAAACTTAGGACATCATATCGACTTTTTCCCGAAAATGAACTTCACAAAGAATATTGGAGGGATAAAAAGCCATCAAAACCATAAGCATGCCATTTCTGATGGAATATCATCATGAAAATCATGAATATTTCACATATTGTTGATATAAAGTGGTTCTTCTACTCGAGTGGTATTTAATTGATTTGTGCTAGTTACTGTGTATTATTTTTGGATACAATGATTTTCGATTGATATCATCTTTACCATAAAAAAAATCAACAGATACGTCGATGTTAACTGATTCCAGCAGTTTCTCAAAATTGGAAATGAAAATTAAGGTATGATTTCGGCACATTATTTATATCAACAGTGAAGATATCTGAAGGGCTTTCGAATTCCATACTGAATGCCCATTCAAATGAGAACCATTATAGTCCTCTCATTTCAGAAATATTTATTCAAAACAAAAAATACCTTTCCGTTCTCTTGGCAAACATATAACCGCAATTTACCGAACAATTCCATAGTAGGCAACTGAATGGAGAATTTCAGCAAATTGCCATAACATGCAAAGGTTTATATGAAGCCAAACGTTTCCTGGAATAAAGCAATAAAAAATCCATTTTCCTCATACAGAGACAAACTACTCACAAGATTCTTACTGCAGCCATATTGCGTTATGTGAATGTTTTCCTCTCTATGCCCGAGAGGATATTATTGAGTTGTTGAAAATGTTCTATAATGGTGTTCTTGCATGCACAGCTCATTCGAGAAGAGAACGTTGTGGGTTGAAGAATCACAACGATAAAAAGCAGGTAATCTCTTTTCTCAATTTCAATCCACGTTTAACGGAAAATGTACGTAATTTCAATTGATTGAAACGAGCTCGCCCAGAAGGAAGAGCTTTGTGCGAAGCACTCTGTGGCGTCTTACTGATTTTTACGGTAGCGCATTCGCTACTTCAATTGTAGGAAACCCAGTAAAACACACAGTGTTTTCTTGTCGGTTGGCGTATTCTATCAAGATATTCCACCTACTAAGATTGATATTTAGGCAACCAGCAGTTATCTATCACAAAGAGCCAGATAGAAGAATTCTGCCCCAACGCAGCCTTATCCAAAATACGACAGCGCCATAGACCGCTGAACGACCAGCTTGAGATTATACCTATTATAGCTAGTACCTACTGAAGCCTCGCACGAAATTGATTCTAAATTGAGTAAAACTATAAGAAAATAACACCAGTCAATCTAAAATGAATAATTTCAAACATGGAATCATACGAATGAGTAGAAATTCAACAAAGGATCAATGTGAAAATAGTGTTTCGATATATTCAGTTTCATTTCAATTTGCCGTTTGTTCTTTTCTCATTCATATTCCTATTCACGACTATCTACTCTTGATATTTTTGATTGACTTTATATTTTCTTAATTGCAAATGAATGTTTTCGGTTCAATATCCATATCTGGTGACCCAAAACACAAAAAAAATCAAAATAGACAGTTGATCAAAAAATTAATTTATTTTTAATTTTAGATTTTTTTATTGCCAGAGTCTGTACAGTGTGCAGTAAGGCGATATTACTGAAATAAAAGATACACAAATATCAATATCAAAAAATTATATATGGAATATGATCGTCTAGGAAAAGTTCGTTCAGGTCAGTCTTAACTCACCTAGAAAGTAGTCCCAAGGACTAACCTGTCGAAAAACATCGACTCTTCTGTCTAATAGCATCATATTTATTCGAACATATTTGCACTTTTCGAATTCATTTCGGTAAATCTATTACACTTTCGGAAAACAGATTGGTAGATCTATTTTGAGCAGATAATTAGCTTACCTGATATTCCGTCATAGGTCCACCATTCTTCCCAGCTAACAGCAGATGTTCCTGAAACAAAATTACGATTATTCACTTCCAATTGATCAAATCAATAATGCTCACGGTGGGTAGACCGCGATTGAGTGAACAGCTTCATCGAATATTTGACACAATAGGAAAGTTTGCAATAACAGTAGGGGAGAGTTTGCAGAAATATGTTAGCGTTCGGAATTATTTCATGAAATCCATCCGGAATGTATTTGCTGGCACTTGATTAGTACAAACAATTTATCTGGTTGAGTTATTTGTGGTGTGTTTGTGTGTGACTTACCACAATCTGAAGAAATGTATGACTTCAAACTTCCAGTCTATCTCAAAAGATGCTGCACCGAGGAAAAATTTTCCTTCCAAATGAGATGTAGTAGTGATTAGTCAGCAGCTTGTATCACTTGTAATTCTCTATTACGAAACAAGGGATGACCATTATTTTGAATTGGGGTGAATAAAAAAATAAAATCGCTTCATATCCATGCTCATTGAATTGCAGTGAGACTCTGATGAATAGAAATGTCTCATACAATCGAAAAATGACGCCAGCATCGAAATCTCGGCACTCTGATTCCTATCCTAGAAACGCTTCGATACGAAATTATTCATCCAATTGGACTCTGATGAATAGACCTATTCATATTTTCGTGTCGAAGCGTTTCTAGGATAGGAATCAGAGTACCAAAATTTCGATTCTGATGTCATTTTGACGTCATTTTTCGATTCTGTGATACATTTCTATTCATCAGAGTCCCACCAAAGGAGGAAAAAGAATCACAATTGGATTCATTCGCCAAAAGGTGGGTGGATACTTCTGTGAATACATATTTTATATTTTTTCGAGGTACCATCTGAGTTTCAGGAGCATAGGGAGAATACATTAAAAATTTCGATTTGTCTAGGTAGCTGTGACAGTTCTAGGCGAGCGTATCTTAAAATACAAATAATTTTCGAGAAACGAAACGTTTCCTGGAAGTCTCTTTTAGTGAAAACGAGAATATAGCTGAAGGCTTGTATATAATGCAATATAAGAATGGGAGGATTTTTTTTGGAAACCTATATTTTCAGTTGAAACTTTTTTTTCTCAACAGGAAAAAAGGAAAACCATTTCACTTCGAAAGGTCTGAATAGAAAAATCTGATATTCGACTGTCACTATGTCTATGGATATTAATAACTATAGGTGATTGACGAAAAACCTCATTTGAACCCATTTATGCAAAATACAAGATAGGAAAAACAAGAATGATGGATCACACAGACAGATGTTACAATTTGAATGTTTCTTTTGAAATATTGTCTTCATCTCCAACTTAAGTTAAAGTATTTTCAGGATTCTCCTTCATGAGAAGAGGTTTACTCATATGGAGTTTTCAAGAGAACTGAAGAGAAAAGAAATGAATGGTGATAAATAGCTGATCCGGTAACCAGTTGGAAAATGTTTTATTTTGTCGAACGAAGGCGATTTCTGTGGAATAAGCGAAGCGTGTTTGACGTATTTCACAAGTTATAGTATTATATATAAAAATTCAAAATAGTGATTGAAGAGGGTCCAGATTCATCGAATGTCACGGAAAATATGATAAAAAAACGCTTCACATTATATATCATATTCAAAGATTCTATAGAAATGTATGATAAGATATAGTTGACTGTTACATTAGGAAAAATTTATGAACATTGCCAACACCAATCTATTACCATTCAGTGTTCAGCAAGGTACTGAGCTTGCAGACATAAGAAATATTCAACCTATAACAATTAATCCATGTGGTCCAAGGAGGAACAGTGGTCGAATGGTTCTGAGGATGTTATCTTTGTTGGGAAGGTAGTTTTTTGTAGAAAGAATGGAAAACATATCCTCTACATCGAGATATCATGGATTAATGCAAAATACTGAATGAATCCAATACTTCATGAGATTTTGAGATTTGTTTCATTCATCTGTCTTGATATTCAACACCTAAGAAATGTTCTGAATGAGTTAATCTTCCTCCAATGAATATATGAGAGATTCATTGGATAGGTGATATACAAATCAGAGCGGGATTAGTTGTTTATGACAACTGATGAACGCAATAAAATAAGCTCAGGCGAAGTTTCTAGGAAAATTCAAGGAATCAATTGCAGTTCAATCTCACCTTGTCCTTTCATCGAGGATTGAAGAATCATTAGTTACAAGTACATACATACATTCACATTCAGTAATACAAATGACTTCTAAATCAATACCGAGTAGGCATGAAATTATGTTTTCGAATATTTGTTTTAATGATTTGAGTCAGTTTTTCTCTTTTCCCGGAAACGAATGTTCATAATATGAGTATTAGTAATTTTTGGTGAACAAATGCTGGGAGTCACTACAACAAAAAATCGGCGAACGAACTACATGAATTTAACTAATAACTGTCTGAAATTATTAAATTGCAATATCACTTACTATCTTTTATTTACAAGCATGGATGAAAAAACTCCATAATAGCTGATTACGCCATGAGTGAATTTTGGCGGACAAAATGAGTGAGTCCGCCAATTCCACGAATTTTATATGCCATTTTTGGAATACAAGTACACCCTGTCGCTTCTGAATATTGCACCTTACGGTCGTCAATTCACCATTGGATTTCTACCCACAACGAAATTATATACCTCACTCCACCCTTCATTACAGCTCCAGCTGAATCTCCAGATCAGAGTAGAAGGAGAGCAAAAAGTTTAATTTGTTAACGGTTCTGTGACAGCTCCAAGCAAGCGACAGATACTAGCAACGTTTGAAAAAAAACTATTTTGAAAATTGTGGGATTATGATTGTGGATGGAAAGTTGTTTAGGATTCATGTTCCATCTACTCATATTAGATGTACATTCAAAGAATAAACCTATACCGAAACAATCTAACCGTTTATGACTATTTCGCTCGGCCTCCACCTGTGATTTCTTGTCGCGTATATCGAACTGATTTTATGGAGTACAAGTAGTACACCGTTGCGACTGAATATTGCAGTAAATACAAAGAGTTCTGATTTTACGACTGAAACATCGCATGTTTAGAAATGGTAAGTGGAAGTCTACCCTTGCGATCGTCAATTTACCGTTAGATTTCCACCCCAAACAAAATGATACATCTCACTTCTCCCTCCATTACAGTTCCAGCTGGATTTCCAGATTCACGTGGTGTTCTTTGAACATTATAGGGCTTTCCTTTCGAGTGAATCTGTATGTAAAAGAAAAAGACTAGAGCAAACAGTTTGATTGGTCACCGGTTGTGTGACAATCCCAAGAAAACGAAAAATACTAGCAACGTTCGAAAAAAAAACAAATTCGAATGATATGGGATTGTGGATGGAACGTTGTTGAAGATTAACATTCCATCTACTCTTATTATATACAGGGTGGCCCACCACATTCGCCTCGGTATTTCTACGAGAAATGAAGAGAGTTAGGGAAAAAATTTTAGCACAGTCATATGTGGGTTCATGAGGAGCATATTCCAAAATTATTTTCAAATATATAGGGTGACCCACAAAAAAATTACATACCAAAGTTATATTTTTTCTTATGGAACACCCTATATTTCTTCATATTTTTCGATACTATGGACTAAATAAAGGTGAGTTACTATTATATTTCCTATACCTAAAACTAACCGTTTCTGAGAAATTTCGAGAAATTTAAAAATTCAGACCATAATTTTAAAATTGTTTTCACCCTGTAACGTGTAACAAGATGCTCAAGATTGAATGTACTGCTTAGCTCAAAGGTTAAAGTTAAGGACTACATACAATTTTTAATGCAATATTATACAGAGTGGTGGAAAAAATTGCCTCAAAATTCGGACACACATTTAATTAAATAACTTCTTAAAGTTGAATGGAACACCCCGTATTTAGTGGCAATATTTGACGCATAATTAGATTCCCTTCAAAACTATATTAGGGTTCCCTATACCTTTCTCTTTTGATTTTTTCACAAAAGGCGTTTTTATATTTTACTTATGAGTAATTTTTTCATCTTAAAAAATGAAACACACTGTATTATAATAAAAAGCGTAGAATGCATTTAATGAACATTTTTATTAAGTAATACGTAGATTCGCTAAAAGCACAAGTTAAAATTTTCGGAAATAAAGAGTGTCTAAAGTAAAATGCAGGCAAATGTAAAAACTCAAATGAATTGCCATTTCTGAAATATTACAGCATTCTTTAAAATAAGATGCGTCTCAATTATTGAGGCGAAATATGTTAAATTCGCTTATTTCTTAGCGAATATATTAGACTTTATATTGAAATGAATAACAATATGACAAAAATTACAATATGGGGTAAATAAAATAGTAGGTAGTTTGTACAACAAGAGTGGATATGGTGACCATATCGCACGAGGACGAAGTTTGGGCACGATGCCATAGGCGAGTATCCTAGCAACAAGTATTTTGTTCACTGTGCTTGTGGAATTCATTTTCCAACCAATGTGGATATGAACTCATATCCGTACAGTTAACTGGAATTGCCAACTTATCCGCTGGAGCCTATTTACGGGTGAGAGTAAAAGAACATACATTTACGATTTCCTATAAAACCTATTATATTATATTTTCGATAAAAGTAGGCTCTGGCCTAGATGAAGTTAATTATTATTATGAAACAAAAAATATTTGACAGTGACAACTTGTTAATCAAACCATTACCATTGTCTTGAACTAGTTTAAAATTGTCTTTTTGAAATATTATAAAATGAGAACTTATCCCCAGCAAGAACGAATTGATATGATTTTAATAATCAGTGAGTGTTAAGAAAACTGTTTATTGGCGTCAAGAGTATATGCCCAAAGGTATCCTCACAGGAGTCATCCTAACAAGTGTTCATTGGAAAAGTTGTTGCAGCTTTTCTGAAGAACAGGCAGTGTATCTTATAATATGCAAGAACGGCAAAAACCAGTTACTGGAAATGAGGAAAATGAATATTTAGTGATGTTATCTCTAGTTGAACAGCCTCACACAAGTCAGCGAAAAATATGCGAAACAACTGGAATAAGCAGACAGAGTATCCAAAGAATAATTAAAAAGTACAAATTCCACCCGTATCGCATTCAACTACATCAACAGCTTTTTGAAGAAGATTATGATCGACGACTGAATTTTTGTTTATGGCTTTCAGAAAAGTTTGGTGATGAAGAAATTTTTTTGATTATGTGCTTTTTTCCGATGAGTCAACTTTTCATAACAACGGATTAGTTAACAGGCATAACTTTCACTATTACAGTGACGAAAACCCTAATATTTTCAGAACCCTCGATCACCAGCACAGATGGTCTGTTAATGTGTGGGGTGGAATAATTGGAACGCAAGTAGTGGTCCTTAATTTTTGATGGTCACTTAAACGGCGTCATGTTTCTCGGATTCATTAGGGATAATTTGCCTGTGCTGTTGGAAAGTATACCTATTAATATTCGTCAACGGATGTGGATGCAGCTAGATGGTGCTCCTGCACACTTTGATAGACGTGTTAGAAACGAGCTAGATCGACAATATCCAAATAGATGGATAGGACGAGGAGGTCCACAGAAGTGGCCAGCCAGGTCTCCGGACCTCACAAGTCCCGACTATTTTTTATGGGGATATATCAAAAGTATTGTTTACGATACAGAGCCAACGACACCTCAGGATATGAAAGTACGAATAAGAACAGCGTACGGTTCAATACCGCAAAATATGTTATCCAGAGTTCAGCACTCATTTCAAGAAAGAGTTCGCCTATGCATCGAGAATAATGGACACCATTTTGAACATTCATTAAATTAATGAACTATTTAAGATTCCTAATTTTTCGATAAAATGACTTCAAAAATGCTTTTTTGCTTTTCAATACAATACAGTGTGCTTCATTTTCAAGATGAAAAAAATACTCATAAGTAAAATATCAAAACGCCTTTTGTGTAAAAATCAAAAGAGATAGGTATAGGGAACCCTAATATAGTTTTGAAGGGAATCTAATTATGCGTCAAATAACGTTACTAAATACGGGATGTTCCATTCAACTTTAAGAAGTTATTTAATTAAATGTGTGTCCGAATTTTGAGGCAATTTTTTCCACCACTCTGTATAATATTGCATTAAAAATTGTATGTATTCCTTAACTTTAACCTTCGAGCTAAGCAGTACATTCAATCGCGAGCATCTTGTTACACGTTGCAGGGTGAAAACAATTTTTAAATTATTGTCTGTATTTTTAAATTTCTCAAAATTTCTCAGAAAGGGTTAGTTTTAGGTATAGAAAATATAATAGTAACTCACCTTTATTTTGTCTACAGTATCGAAAAATATGAAAAAATATAGGGTGTTCCATAAGGAAAAATATAACTTTGGTATGTAATTTTTTTGTGGGTAACCCTATATATTTGAAAATAATTTTGGAATATGCTCCTCATGAACCCACATATGACTGTGCTAAAAAATTTTCCCTAACTCTCTTCATTTCTCGTAGAAATACCGAGGCGGATGTGGTGGGCCACCCTGTATACATTCGTAGAATAAATTTATTCCAAAATAATCTATCAGTATATGACTATCAGGTTAGGCCTCCACCTGTGATTTCTTGTCGCTTATATCGATCTCATTGTTTCACATCAAAGTGAACCCTTTTGGGACTGAATATTGCACTTGGAACAATGAGTTCTGATTGAACTACTGAAACATTGCACGTTCAGAAACCGTAATTACACGCCCTCCCTCTCGGTCTTCAATATACCGTCCTATTTCCACCTACAACAAACTGATACATCCCACTTGTCCCTTCATTAAAGCTCCAGCTGGATTTCCAGATCAGAGTAGGACGAGAACAAAAAATTCAATTTGTCAACGGTTCTGTGACAGTGCCAAGCAAGCGACTCGACAAATTCTAGGAAGATTCGGGAAAAGAAACGAATTTGAACAATGTGCGATTGTGGATGGAATGTTGTCCAGGATTCATGTTTCACCCACTCTACATTCGTAGAATAAACATATTCCGAAACAATAAAACAGTTTGACTATTTCGCTAGGCTTCCACCTGTGATTTCTTGTCGCTTGTATCGAACCCCTTTTTTTAGAATACAAGTGCACCCTTTCGCGACTGATTGCAATAAAAACAAAAAGTTCTGATTTTACGACTGAAACATCGCACGTTAAAAAATGGTGAGTGTAGGCCTACCCTTACGGTCGTCAATTCACCTTTGGATTCCCACCCACAACAAAATGATATATCTCATTTCTCCCTTCATTACCGCTCCAGCTGGATTTTCAGATCAGAGTAGGACGAGAGCAGAAAATTCAATTTGTCACCGGTTATGTGTGACAGTTTCAAGCAAGCGACTCGACAAATTATGATTGTGGATGGTATGTTGTTTAGGATTCATGTTCCATTTTCTCGTATTAGATATACATTCGTAGAATAAACATATCCCGAAACAATCTAACAGTTTATGACTATGTGATGTGATTTCTTGTCGCTTGTATCGAACTAACTATTTGGAACCCAAGTATACCCTGTTGTGACTGAATATTGTGATCGGAACAATGAGTTCTGATTATACGACTGAAACATCGCACGTTTAATGAAAATAATAATAATGTCTTCATTCATCATCACATGCAGTATATAACAACAACATAGTGTACAGTTGATGAATAGGCGGGGTTCAGCTAAGAGCTTCTTTTAAACCCAAGAAATCATAAGTGTAGACATACCCTTAGGGTCGTCAATCCACCGATGGATTTCCTCCCACAACAATATGATACATCTCACTTCTCCCCCTCATTACAGCTCCAGCTGAACTTCCAGATCAGAGTTAGACGAGAGCAAAAAGTTTAATTTGTCACCGGTGACAGTGCTAAGCAGGCGACTCGACAAAATCTAGCAACGTTCGAGAAAAGAATTTGAACAATGTGGGATTCTGATTGTGGATGGAATGATGTTTAGGATTCAAGTTCCATCTACTCGTATAAGATATTCATTCGCAGAATAAACATCTAAAAGTTTATGACTATTTAGCTACGCCTCCAACTGTGATTTCTTATCGCTTATGTCGAACCCATTCGTTGGAATACAAGTACACACTTTTTCGACCGAAAATTGCAATCAAAACAAAAAGTTTTGATTTTACGACTGAAACATCGCATGTTCAGAAATGGTAAGTGTAGTCCTACCCTAACGGTCGTCAATTCACCGTTGGATTTCCAGCCACAACAAAATGATACATCTCACTTCTCCCTTCATTACAGCTCCAGCTGGATTTCCAGATCAGAGTAAGACGAGAGCAAAAAGTTTAATTTGTCACCGGTTCTGTGACAGTGCTAAGCAAGCGGCTCGACGAATACAAGCAACGTTCGAAAAAAGAAACGAGTTGCTCGATAATCTGGATTAAAAATGAGATACGTGCCGGCGGCGATGATGCAGCAGCGAGCGACGCGTGTCTGCGGTCGCAGTTAATCCCGACAAAGCTGATAAAATATGAGTTTACGCAGAACTAGCTCTGCCGTGCGTCAATTATCGTCGCCGATCAATCCGCGTTTCAGTTGGCCCAAAGGTCGGAGACAGATTCATCCGAAAAAGCGCCGTGTCCACGCCAAAATCTGGTCCATGGAGTGAAATTCGATTTACTCGAAATGCTATTTTCGTTCGAAATATTCATGAGCTGAACCTGATGTGTTTTGACAATGATTTTTCCAGAATGATTGTTGTTTATACATTATTCACCACATTCATTTCGATACCTCGGTTCGCTTACGAAAATAGATAGATTATGTTGATTCTTTGCTTTCACCAGCATATTTGAAATTTCCACAACAAATTTCGAGTCACATCACAGAAGGTTAAGAACTGAATCTGTTGCAAATTGTTTACGAATGGAGATTCGTTTTTCAAAAGCAAAACGCTATCTACTCGATGATTGAAACCTAAAACTCGTGGCAATGCATGTGCTTAATATCTTACAGCAGCGAAGAAATCGTACAGAAGGAATGAGAAAAGATGTGACTTCATATTTCAACAACAAATATTTGTTATATTTGAGAACGGAAGAGGATACACTTTCCGATGTATGATATATATGGGAGTGTTAAATGATGGTATCTTTGACCTTTCGAGAAGCAGAACTCTAATTAATTAGTCGAGTTCGGAGGTCGAAACTCAATCATCACCTAGAAGATGGCAAATGAGACTTTGCCGAAATGTTGTGACAATTATCCTTCAGAGGATCGAAACCACAGAACACGGAATGAAACCCGAAAATACAATTCATCATACTTCTTCCGCGAGAATCTTCATGCTGACATATATATATATATATATATATATATATATTTGATCGGCTGGGCTTCCGCGGTCAGAAATGTGCTGGCTGGAACTTCCGGTTGATCCGCGTCTGGAAAGATTTACTTGTCTACGTTTCAGCTCCCATTTCGGAGCCATTTTCGAAACGCAAGGTCACTCAGTCTTGAAAATGGCTCCGAAATGGAAGCCGACACGTAGACAAGTAAATCTTTCCAGACGCGGATCAACCGGAAGTTCCAGCCAGCATATATAAATTTGCGATGAGGGTCTTTGATAGCTCAGTGGCAGAGCATCCGTCTAGAAAACGGAAGGTCGTGGGTTCGAATCCCGCTCGAAGAAGTTAATTTTTCTCAAATTCTTATGATTTGTCTGAATGCCGATATATATATATATATATATATATATATATATATATATATATAGGTATATAAATATATGAGTTGTTTTCTCGGGTTTCAATCCGTATTTTGTGGTTTTGATCCTCTGAAGGATGATTATCACGATGTTTCGGCAAAGTCTCATTTGCCCTCTCCTAGGTGATGTCTAGAGTTTCGACCTCCGAACTCGACTAATTAATTGTCATTGGTGTTCATTTATGGTATCTATGTTCTGGGCCCCTCCCACTTTCTCTGTTGGTCTGACTGCATTTGTCATTATGTCTGGGTAAATACGTGGTAAGGTCCGACCTTGTTCTTCTGGTGTGATCGGCTTGTTTTTGTTTAGTGATAGGATGGATTTCCACGTTCTTGGTAATCTTTGGGCGTCATCTCTTTCGTTCATACTACTCGGTAATTTTTCAATTTCGATAGCCTCTCTGATTGTTCGAGAGTGGAAGTTTTCATCGCTCGCTAGTGTTTTTGTGTTTTCGAAATTGATGATATGGCCTGTCTCCAATACGTGTTGGGAGATGGAAGATGTGGTGACTTTTCCTTTCACTGATAGCTCATGTTCATCCTTGCGTACGGTGATCCATCTGTTATTTATATATATATATATATATATATATACGACGATTCGGCTCTGATTTTGGAGCCATTTTCAGGACGCAATCCAACAGCTCCAATGTTTTCGTAGTCAAGCTTCACGTATAGGAATAATGATCTATGATTGGTCGGATCTTCACCATAATTATCATCAAGAGTTGATTGAGTGTGATGCATGAAATAAGACATCAACAGATATATGTTGGGATAAATATCTAGACTAATGTTATTAGGAGTGATTGCACATATCCATGTTGCATAAGATTTCATTCTGTCTACAAAAGAGGTAGACTCCGAAAGGGAACTTTTTCGAAAAATATCGGAACAAAAAGCGTTTTTTCAGGACATCATGCTTGAGTGAATGATTTTCTGAAATATTCTGATGCACATGTGTAATTTTGAAAAATATTCCTCTAACATGAACTCGAATCATTTACTATTTTCCATTTTCATTGAATCATATTCTCTCAAATATATTTGAAAGGGTCACTCTCGAAACGGAACATTGGTCGCAACAAAATACTGATGTTCTGAATTTTTTTATCGAAAACGATGTGATACCATGGATACCGAATATAATACACTTCTCGATTTTCACAAATCATCAGCTGTAAGGACATTGATAATGAGCGAGATGATTTTCAAAACAGTTTTCGAAAGCACCTTATTTGGCAACGGCCAGACGCCAAAAGCGGAGGGCTGTTGCCTAAATTCTAGTGCTTGAAGACATTGTGATGCAATTATGAGATATTCATCAATGATGGAGAAATATTTGTTGAGATTTCTTTCTCCGATTCATCATTCATTAAAGTTCTCGGAAATTGCACCTTTCTCAATGCCTCAGAAAAATATCGATGGGAAGTTGAGACCAGTGTTCAGTTGCTATGATTTATCATAAGTGTTCATCCCAATACAAACTTCAAATCAGGTGAGTTTATGCTATCGTTATTGAAACTGATTTCTATCATGTGAATAACTTTCAGCAACACTATTTTTCCCAACTTTTTTTCGGTATTGTTATCTCATTCGCCCAATAAAAATATATTTTCCTTCCCACTCATTGAGGCATACAATTCACCAGCATCAAGTACATGACGAGAAAGGAACAAATCCGAGGGAATTAAACCAACATCTCATTCTACTTCAAGAGCACCCGTTCATTAAACTTGAAAGTTGGTTTTGGTTCAAACTTCATCCAACTCCTAACGCTTACAGCAACCAATTCCATTACTCCAGCTACGCCAATAATCATGAGATCCGTTATTATGAGTCGAAACGTCCGCACGAATTGAATTGGCCATTGCTAATTGCATTGCCTCCTGATATCTTCACCTATAATGAAAGTGACCGGCAAACGGAGACCTGTCTAACCTGACCGGAATAATCAAATACGTTTCTGTTTGCTCCGGAAATTTCTGCCGATATGACCGTTTCCTCTGAGTGGTGAGTGATATTTAATTTATTTTCCACGGGATGAAATGAGTAGTTGTGAAAATTCCATACACTCGAAGCTTCAATTTTTCTCTGGAGTACATTTTCAAAGAGAAAGCTGCCGGTCAGCCAATCCAAATAATGTTTCATCTTCAGAATATTATTCCAGGAACTGAAAAGGACAGGAAAATCTATCAAGTATCGGGCAGAGTTCAAGTGAAAATACATCAGTGGGGTGAAGCATCACAATGAAAGATACTGTGAAGAAGAGATTCTTGGTTAAAAAATAGCACATATTCCCATGGACACCGTATTATTTATAGAGCTCAGACCACCGCTTACGTCTAGGGATCCGAGGAGAGCAACATTGAAAAAAATTAATTTTGAATGCGATATAACATAAATTCAATAATCAAGGTTGAACAAAAGTATAGTTTTACTGCGAGGAATTTGTTACATTTATTAGTATTCTTGAGACTATCTAGCGATTGTTATGGTATTTGGGCCACCGTTTTGCTAATCTTTTTTATTGGATAAACTGAAAATTCACAGGACATAGTTTAGAGGATAATGCAGAGATTTTTCACCGTTACAGCTTGAGGTCAAATACTTATCGCAATAGATATTCCAATTCATTATTCAACATTATTTTTCGATCAAAAAGCTGCTGACGAAAACTGATCAAGTAACTTTATTCTGAGGATATGAATGTATTTCGATCATCCCTCATCAAACATTGTGATATAACCTCAATGCAAGAGGTACATTACTATATATGTTATATTATCGGGATATGTTACTTTAACATGTATGTCAAACAGTTGTTAAAGTGAAATGTCTGGGTGGGATACATAACAATGTTAAAAGGATTATATTGATGCAATGTGTCTGCAACGTTTCAGATTCGTGATTTATATATTTGATAATTGTTGCGCTATAACTTCATCGAAACATTCACCAACAACGTATATGATACCATAATATAATAGTTTTCACATTTCACAATTATGCCTCATTCGATAACTGAGTTATATTTATCAGTGATATACAAAATGACGTCTGTCATACCCTCTATCCATCAGCGCCATCTGATTCGAGCATTCCAGAATACATGCCATTGAGTTTGTATTTACTAATGACAGAATAGTCCAAAAAATTGTGAAACTGTCATCTAGAGAACGATATTCTTTGACAAGTTCTTGGTGAGTTGAATTGGTTTCGAGAACGGAAATAGACTTGGTATTCGAAATAATTTTGAAGATTGCAGTAGATTGCAAATACAAAACATTACTAAGAGGAAGTTTCACTCCTTGAGTTTCTTACCCATCAATTTCATGAGAATATTGTCAATATTATATGTGATTCCTTCTTTATAACGAATAGAACTTTCATTATATTATTTTCATTCATTTAGGTGTGGAATCAACGGAAGTGAAAATGAAACGGCCTATAACTGAACAAATACCTAGGGTAAACATGAATATTGAAAAGCAAACAGGAATTGAGCATCCCTTCACACTGAGAAGCACGTATCGAATAAGGCCTTCACCGTTCACAATAATATGAGCTGATATCGAACATAATGAATTTTGGAATCGTGAGATTATTTTCATCAAGAATTATCGTCATTTGAAATGAGGATTCTCAAGAACGGGTGATGAGAAGAGGCATGACATAGTGTTTCTGTTAGAAACAGCAATCGACCAATGAAATATCAATTATTATCAGTTCCTAGATGACCTAGCTTTGCTTGACATATATATTTTTTAGTGAATAGTGTGTTTTTGGAAATTATTTTGGACCCTCATCAACAACTCCAATATCCCTACCGAAACCAAGAAAGCTCTCATCCTCCGGGAAAAATCCTCACGCACACCCCGCATATATGGTCTCCCAAAAATACACAAACCCAATGTTACTCTTCGCCCCATTGTCAGTGCTTTCGGTTCCCCAACACAAAACCTTGCTAAACACCTTGCAAATACCCTCCAACCCCCTGCAAAACAGTCTTCGTCATATGTACGAAATTCATTCCACTTCATTGAAATCCTCAAAAACCTCAATATCCAACAGACTGACATCCTTGTGAGTTTCGACGTAGTGTCCTTATTCACAAATATTCCTGTATCAGATACATTGAACATTCTCGAAACCAAATACCAAATTTCCAAAGGCACCCTCAACCTCATCAGTCACTGTATGTCCAGTACATACTTCCTATTTCAAGGTACCTTCAACAAACAAGTAAAAGGCGCTCCCATGAGATCTTCCCTCTCACTAGTCCTTGCGAACCTTTTCATGGAAGACTGCGAAACTAAAGCCATTGACACGTTCGACCACAAACCTTCATGCTGGTTCAGATACGGCTCCGAAACTCTCCATAATTTCCTTGATCATCTCAACGACCTCCATCCAAATATAAAGTTCACAATGGAAATCGAAAGCAATAACTCCCTTCCATTCTTAGATGTCCTCATCACAAAAACCAATGACTCTTTCACCCACACGGTCTATAGGAAACCAACACACACAAACCGATACCTTAACGGAAACTACCACCATCATCCAGCATAAACCAATTCCTTTGTAAATTCCCTCATCCACAGATCTATCAACCTCACTGACCTCCATAACAAACCACAGGAACTAGCCCAACTCAAATCAGCCCTTCTTCAAAATGGATTTACAGACCATCAAATTGACAGATCCATCCGCCGCCATCAAACTTCTCCTTCCATTCCCAGAGACCCAACAGACAACAACGTTCTCCACAAAGCTTTCCTTCCCTACATTAAAGGAGTTACTGACAAAATCAGCCGAATTCTCAAAAAACAGGACATGAAAACGATATTTACAGCCAACAATAAAATCTCCACATTCCTCCGCTCCCCCAAGGACAAAATCGTCAACGAATCACAGGGTATATATGAAATACCATGTTCTGATTGCCATAGAACATATGTAGGCCAGACCAACAGACATGTGACAAGTAGAGTATACGAACATCAACTTGCTGTCCGAAAATCAGACCCATATTCAGCTCTGTCCAAACACCATCAAGATACAGGACATAACATAGACTTCGAGAACACTGAGACCATCGCCACAGCAAAAACACTACAAGCTCGTATAATTCGCGAGGCCATCGAAATCGAGAAGCGACCTTCCTGCTTGAATAAACGTGACGACGGTCAGAGACTTTCAACTGCATGGAAAACCCTGATTTGCCCAGATGCCCAATCCCCACCAAGACATCCGACAGTGCTTTAGCAGCACCCGCTGCTATAAATACCACCCAACATCCCTCGATACCTCAGTTCGATCTAAGGAGGAGACCTGGGGAGTGGGCAGATTGAGACCTCAGCGTGAAGTCACATTTACTCTTGAAAATGGCTCCAAAATCAGAGCCGAAACGTCGAGAACAAAACTCCAGACGCGGTTCAACCCGAACTCAACAACAACATATATATATATATATATATATATATATATATATATATATGTTGTTGTTGAGTTCGGGTTGAACCGCGTCTGGAGTTTTGTATATATATATATATATATATATATATATATATATATATATATATATATATATATATATATATACATATATATATATATATATATATATATATATATATATATATATATATATATATATATTCGAAGATATTATAATCCCATTTTTCCCAGTATTCTGTTATAGACTGTATATGCAAAATTTTAAGTAGTTTGGACCTAGGAATCACTTTCCCCATACAAATATTGCCCCTGTTCTGCACCCCCTCAGGAGTAGAGTTTCGAAAGATTCGTTCTCATCAGATTCATACGTCATACAAAGAACATCCTTCCTAAGTTTTAGGTCTTTACAATCAGCGGTTTAGGCTATGCATTGATTCATCAAATAATTTCTACCACTTTTTAACCCCTTAAGGCGATCAATATCAATAAAATACATCTTTCATCAAATATGTTGAAATATGTTCATGCAAAATTCAAAGTAGATTGAACCAAGGCATCATGTTGTCCCATACAAACTTTACTCCTATGTTCACCCCTTAGGGGAAGAATGTCTTATCGAATGCCTCCGTCATTCAAAGAACACACCCTTCAAGTTCCAGGTCTCTTCGATCAGCGGTTTAGGCTGTGCGTTAATCCACCCCCATAATAATTTTCAACCCCGTAATGCGATGAATTTCAATGAGATACGAAACACGTAGGTCTTCCATCAATTCTGTTGAGAAATGTTTATGGAAAATTTGAAATAAATCGAACCAACACAACACGTTGTCCCATACGAACTTTGAACCCGTGTTTCACCCCCTCAGTTGGATCCGTCAGTCAGTTATTCAGAACGATAAGTTAAAAACATTTCTAGTGATTCAAATATAAAATCTAGCTATACAGTACCACCAGAACTAATAGACCTACGATTTTAGTGGACATTATGTTCGTCTATACAGAACCGTTTGATCAGCGCACACCATTGAAGCATTCCATCTCTTCCGCTTTTCTCCGACTCGATTGACATATTTATATTGAATGTCGAGTGCTGACAGTTGAAAGAGTAGTCCACCAAAATATTTTGAATCGTCTGATTCGAAATGGTTCAACATTGCACAGGTCATAATAGACGCAACACTGTATATTTTCATATCAAAAATTATTCACGATATGCAGAAACGCTGTCTGCATATCGTGATTTATTGAATAGCCATTTTCCAGTGTAGCGTGAATTTCAATTATTTCAGTGAAATCCCGGAGCTGTTCTATTATTGAAAATAACTGTATATGTTGTTCGACCATTCCATCTTCTCCACATGAATATTTAGCGGGCGTAATAATTCTCGTCACTATTTTCTGAGGGTGAAGAAGATAATCATTTCAAGACATTGTCAGCATATCAGAGATCATTAATATATATTCATCAACCGGAATAAATATTAAATATCATTCAATAGGGGCCGAATGAAATGGAGATAGGAAATACAAATACATTCGAAAATGTCATGTCAGAATTCCAATTATTTCGAAATTGTCCCATTGAGAAATAATTTGTCGACTTTAAACTACACACTCATCGAGGAAATTATTGACTTCATAGAGGACCTGTACTTCTGAAGGTGACATGTAGATAATGAATTTCTATTGATAGTATATAACAACGAGTGTTCAGACAGTAGAAGTCCGAAAAGAGAAAATGGAATTAGAACAATGACGATCATTCATTCCTTTATATTCAAGACGCCAAAAATCATACAAAAAACACAATTGAGTTGGTGAGTGAAATAGATAAAATATCAGAATCACTCATGATTGATGTTGAAATTTCACTTCTGTCAATCGAAACATATGTGTTTCAGTGAAAACTGTTAATGATATTGAATTGTAATTTTTCTTCCTCTTTATGGTTGACATAGAATATAACTGCAATCTCTGATGAACTGAGCCTTTCAGTGATCATATCCCTGCAGATTCACTCAATCTACGAAATTTAGTTCAGAAAGTGCATGATGGTTCGAACTAAGATCGGAGTAAATGGAGTAAGTGACTGCCAATCACTGTTCGATTGTAAAATCAGTGGATTTTGCGTTAGTTGATATCTGGTTGATGAGAAGTCCCTATTTTTCTAATGCTCATATTCAATCCAGCTTCCTCACTGCCGATTCAATCGTCGGCCACGGCAGAAATTTTTGGCTGACTCGATGCGAAAGGTAGTTGTTGGCTGTCTAGATACAAATCCGGATAGGTGAGATCCCTTGATCAAATGCATAGAACTACAGTTTAGATCATTAGGACGCCCCAGAGTGCATCGGTATTCTAGATTAGCCGACGCTTGCCCTCACAAGAGCAAGGTTTTCTGGGCACACGCGTACAAGTGTCAAATGAGGAGAAATAAGTACAACTGATTTCTTTCGATAATACCCAAATATCGCAACGTATTTTCACTTCATTATTTCAGAGAGATATTTAAACCTGCGTTATAACAGCTCTTCATATCGAAGGGAATATTCATGATCCAGTGTTGAACCAGCAGTGATATTCCCTCCGAGAATAGAGAGAAAGAGAGTTACAATTATCCATGCAATCAGAGTGGCAGTCTGCAATGGTCTTCTTCAATGCCTCTCATGAAAAATAACAGGCAAAACAAGACTTGAACATGAATATTCACAAAACACTCAAAATATCGAGAATATGAGAAGAAATTCAGTATCAATACTCTCTGTTTCAAGTACACGACTGTTGAATATTCAATTATTCGTTTTTGCAGTGAAAAGAAAAATCTTATCGAGAAAATTGATCACCGAATATGAAATTTCGAGCAATATGCATGATTCAGTCTGGATCCTCGTTAACTATCTTTCCTTAATATATTCTTGATAATTTGAAATGGAAATAATTTTGAAGTGAATTTTCCAACAAATCTTGAAATTGTTTTTCCATTTCTGCTGATGAGGTGGTCAATCCATACTAATAGAACGAAAATTTTGTATCTTTATCTTTCGATTGAATAGTATCAGCATTTTCAAGTACCATTATCGAAGCAAAACCGTTCAGTTTATGAAAAAAAGTTCATTTCATCAAATGTACCATATTATTTGAAAATTACTACTATCGATTTTTTTCAACCAAAGTGCCTTCTTCAATACCAATAAAAAATTTATCTAGTAGTATGATATGTTGGGGTCGCCCAAATATAACATTCAGTTACTGATATCTCTTATGGAAGATTTATGTGGGGTTGCATTGTTCAAGTATCCCAATCGACAGAAAAAATCCATGTTGAATTAAATCGATTTTGATGTTCCTGCTTGAGAAAGCTATCGTATAGCGAAAGACGTGTCGCGGTTTGGTAAACCTAAGATGCCTGGAAATCCTGGTGATTCAACTGATTAGATTTTGTTTAGATTTTTGTGGCGAAAAAAACAATCGACGCCTTCGAAGGTTTTCCTTATTTTTACGGTAGAGGGCGTTATGTTCCCATTTTTCAAATTTGATGACAAGTGTCAAGTTAATTGTCATATTGTCATGTCACTTTGAAATTTTGATGTGTACGATGTTTTTATCGTGTTTATTTGTTGATTTTATTGCTTTTAAATATCGAAACGTTGTTACTGGTATCTCATTGTCCACCATTATCCTTTAGGTTGCGATCTCTTCTCACCAGCCAATCAAATACAAGTGGAAAAACTCGACTGCGCATTTTCACTTAGTGCAAATTTAGCTTCAGACAAGACTGACAAGAGCGTGTTGGCGACATCTGTACATATTGTACGGAAACCTCCAAAAGCTCAATTTTCCACCAAAAATCAAGCAATCCAGATTTCGCCACTTTTATCCCAAACTTCTACACGTATAAGTGAACACACCAGGGTTTTCAGACCAGGGTTTTCAGGGATCTTAGGTAAACCCCAATATGTGAAAATCTTACAGGCATTTGTATATTATTGGTCTGAGTACTTTCATTTCTCTGATTGACTTTCACTATAATGTTATTCATTCCAGAAGGAATGTTCACTATTGAATGTAGAATCAGCAATAATTTTTGATGAAAATATAGAAATGGGGAGACAATTCCGACAATTACTTATATAATTGGGTTAAAATGACTTGCGATGTTTTTGGATGTTGATTTAAAGTTAATGTTAATTCGTATCTATAGTGCCCCTTCATTCAGTTCAGTGCATGGTGTCAAAGAAATAAACTTATTTTGAATACGTCCAAGTCAGTTACGATGAGATTCCACTTTAGGAAAAATACTCCATATGATCCTGTCATCAATGAGATTGAGAATTCTATGGAAGTGAAATTTCTGGGTACCTTCTTGGATGCTGATCTAAACTGGGATAAACAAGTAGATCATACATGCTCAAAGATCAATAAAGCATACTATGCCATAAAGAAGCTGAAATCAACATTGAATGAATCAGCATTACTCAGCATTTATTATGCGATGGTATATACTCATATCAATTTTGATATTATGACGTGGGGTAGGGCGAAGGAGTTTACGAGAGTTTTTATTGCCCAGAAAAGAATAGTGAGGCTTATATTCAATATGAATTACAGGGACAGTTGCCGTCATATCTTTGTAGAGAAAAAAATCTTAACAGCACCTTCCATATATATTTTGAAATGTATAACGTTTGCTAGGCGAAACTTGAATCTCTTCACGGTAAATGCCACTATACATAATTATAATACCAGGAATGGAGAGTTATTGAGAATTCCTCAACATCGCATGACACTGTTTAAGAAATCTCCAGAGTACAACGCTATCTTGTGCTACAACAAATTACCGAGTGAATTTAAAAGGGTCTCAAATGACTTGAAATTCCACAAAGATGTCAAAAACCTTCTATTAGAAAAGTGCTATTATAGTTGCCAGGACTTCCTAAGTGACGATCTCTCAAACTTAACTTGATATCTTTTTTGTTATTTTCAACAACAATTGATTTAGATCACACATATTATCTTCATTCTTTTTTTGTGTTCTATTATGATGAGGAATGATAAGGAATTTTAGACTATATATGTTTATATACTCATGTTTTCATCGATATGTTTGAACTCTCTTTTTTTTAGGGTTGTGAATGATAAGAAATTTTAGAGTATATAATATGTTTACATATTAATGTTTTGTCAATTTTTAAACTCTTGAAGTGTTGTATTAACCGTATATTGACCATGTTCTCTGTTTGATTCTCTGTTTGACTATGTTCTCTGAATGTCATGCTGACTTATTGTCCTCTTCTGTTTATAGTTCATAGTACATTTACCTTGACTTACCACATATAGCAGGTGTATCAAAAATGGTTAATAAATATTATTATTATTATATTATTATTATTATTATTATTCACACGGTGTTCTTTGAACATTACAGAGCTTTCCTTTCGTTTGGATCTGTATGAATGAAAAAAACATGCAAGTGTAAAAGGGCAGACTTCCAAGACACCTCAAAGAAAAGAATTAAATCAAATCTCAGATCTTAGATTTTCTAGGACGCGCAAGAAAAAAAAAGTTTGTGAATTAGTTTGAAAATGGAAGCGGATTTACTTTCTGAAACGTGAACAAACTTATTCATTTCAATGATTATTAATTCTTGTGTTTTCTGATAGGCTAACTCCAGTTATATGAAAACTCACGGACTTAAGTTCATTGAGAAGGAACTGTTTCTCAATTAACACAGCAACTTTTCGGATTAGATTAGAAGTATGCCCGACTACACTTGAATGGATTACAATATTAATTCTTGATTTATTCAGATTGTGGAAGGTGAACAACCCAAAACACTACGATGAAAAAATTTGTCTGCCACATAATAATTATTTTCAAACAATGATTTGATAACTGATTAAATTGATCAAACCAAGCTTCCTATGGGTATTAAATACCCAAAGGAATGATGACATTTCAATGTATGATCGGCAACAAACCTCCACGAACACATAAGGAGTGAGAGAATTCTGACAATTATTCATGCAATTAGTGAAATGTAACCTGCAATAAAAAAACTAGGCCCGAGCATGAATATTCAACAAACACTCGAAATGTCGTAGACATGCGAAAACTAATTGCGTTTCTTCAAAGAAATGTAGTATCAATACCCACACTCCGTTCCGTTTCTACATCAATCAAACCGAGAGAGATTTCCCCAAAACGCTTTATTTGAAATTCAAGCGTCTTGAGAGAAAAATCAAATGAACCATTTAGTGCTTCCTTTGATTCCGTCCCGTTTCCGTTACGTCATCGCCAGTTCAATCGCGATCCGTGTATACAAAGTTTGCGTAGAGTCAATCGACGAGGAGTTCGAACTCGAAGCCACTCAGAGAGGTGCGTAAGGGGAAAGAAAAGGGTGTCACGTTCGATGGGACAGATCAATCAATCAATTTATCAATTTATTATTGAACGAATACTACTCCATATTACACCACTGAGGGTAAACGCCTGTCGTGTACAAAAATGAAAAATTTTCATCAATAGGAATGAATTTTGAATTTCCTTGCAATACGAAAAAAAATAATATAAACTAGTACATTGATAAATTAAAGGCATATTATAAAACATTTTCGTAGTGTTTCGGGCTATAAACCTAGAACAATTTGACAAAATCAAAAATTGATATTGAAATCCATACAAATTAAGGACAGATTTCTAACCTACCCCGAACACTTGCTTAGTTAATTGAAAACAGTTTCTTCTGAATGACACCAACCTGTCAGTCTGAAAACAAATGTGTTTCCATTTTCAAAACTTATATAGGTTATTTTCTTGTTATCATCCAAAAGCCATTCCATTCTACTGTGTGATCTCTATCGGCAGTGAGAATGTGTTCTGATAATTTCGAACCAACAATCTGTCTATTTTTTACGTTAATCTTGTGTTCACTGTTTCACACTTCAAAAGTTCTTGACGTTTCACCGATGTTTTTTTGACTGCACGTACAATACGATTTTCATTTTTCCGTAATATACCTCACACTGAAGACACACATACTTCACAAACTACACCCCCTGTTTCATGTCCCTCGAATGTCTACAGAAATAAATCGGAACAGCAACATATATAATGGTAGAACAACATACAAAACAACAAATACTTCATATCAAGTACTGACACATACTAAACCAACTAAGACAACAGAAAACACCAAGAATTGTATGTATCAAATTCCTTGTTCGTGCGGTCAAAAATACCTCGATGAAACGTCACGACCTCTTGAGGTGGAGAAAAAGTAAAAACAAGATGTATGTAAAAAACAGAAGTTAGATTTATTCTCCAAAATATAGAAATCTGTTCTCCTGAACTTGTATAGATTCAAATATTAATTCTTGATTTTTCAAGATTATGATAGACTTTCGAAAATTCATATCGATCAATTGAAGCTGGAAAAAAAGGGAAAAAATGAGCTGTAGAATTGAATTGAAACAGCTGATTGTAATGTCCTTTCCATCGCTTGAATCTGCAATCATCTTCTGGCGATAATCAGTTCCTTAGATTCTACGGGATTTCTCAATTTTCTCCATCGATATTTTTTCGATAATTCCACTGATGCAACATTGTCAGTTCCGTTTTTTATATTCTCTCTATTATTCATTTCATACAATTTATTTCATGTACATTTACACAATTCCAATTTGGTTATTTTCGTTTTGTCATCTCATTGTACTCAGATTCAACAATGGAAATAAATATTTCCATGTCGAATATGGTAAATGGTGTTATGAAGTACTCGTTTTGCGGATTGATTTTTGTTAATAAAGTCTACGGTATGTACTAATTTTATTATATTCTTTCTGCAGGGTTTCATTAATTTTTCTCTGATATAATAGGTCTTGTGATTTGATTCATACCGAAATCGTTTCAGAGCTGATAAGTATGTTATTTTTCATTGCTGCTTTGTTCTGATGATCGTGTTTATGTATTGATCCCAAAGTAGTATACCATTGAGTGATGCTTAGAAGAGTTTTAGAATTGTGTTTGTTCTCGCTAGTTTGGACTTTAGCTGTTACCTTGGCTCCATTTGGAATCAACCATTTTTGTTCCATCCAAAACATTCATTCAACCAGGAATACCATTATTCGTTTTCAAAAAGTCCAGAATTCTCTAATGTGTAAGCCGTCCTTACTGTCAAAATTGGTCAGATTCAAGTTAGAGTTTTATACACAATTTTAATATCCATTTCACCTGCCAACATTATCAAACAGTTATAAGATTTCACCTTCAAGTATCAAGTCACTTTCAAGTATAAACATACCGTTTATTACTGAAATATTTCGATTTCAGTGACAATCCGTACGAAAGTGTGTCTTATGCAGTTCAACCGCAAATTCCTCATACCGTTTACTAATATTGCATTTTGAAATCTTCGATCATTGTTGCCATCCCCTTCTCTATACTGTTTTTATTTTGCATTGTTGATTATTTTTTATTTTAATCCATTCTCAAGTGAATTTGCCGATATGCATTTTATTTTTGAGAATTTCGTGATTATTTTAACGAGCAATTTTGTTTCTACGAATTACGTATTTTGTTTCAAATAAACTTGTATTTCTGAACTTCGTTGGTTTTTATTTCCTCCAACTTTTTCAGGAACAAATCAAATGATAGTGTGTCGAGAGGTAGAAACGAAATACTTCTCAAGTGTTTATCAGAATTGGCTCAAGAAAGGAGAATCGATATACTTTCGAAGCATTTCATAAAGCAAACGGTAATCAGATGCGAATTGGTGTAATCAATTAGTACTCTGCCGTTGTCACAATTATCGGAGAATATGGAGAATACCTAGAAAAAACTGGCGCCTGTGGCTTGTTCATAAAACAATTTTTCATTGGCAAAAAAATTCGAAAATATTTCCGTAAGCGTTACAGCTTGTGCGGGTTCAAACCCAGGTTAACCCGTTATAATGGTGAAGTGGCTGAGCTGTAAGAGCGCGCGATCTCAGACGGGGCACTCAGGTTCGAAGAATGGGAGTCCTAGACTTTTTCAATTCCGGTACGTGCCGTCCAGTTATGGACCCAAAGTCAGATTCAATTCCATAAACTATAGACATCTCCGGCGCGCTCAAGCTCTCGACTGAGCTTCGAGAGGGATTTCTAAAACCTGGGATATTCTACATCGAAAGAAATTTCTCAAAAACTTCACGGAAATCGAATAGCTCGTGCTATGGAAGTGTTGATTACTTCCTCTTGACAATTTATTTTCGAATGTTCTCTCAAATAATGTATAATATGCACTGTAAAAAGCATGATGAAGTTGTTTGAGTGGAATGGATTTTCGAGGAAAGACTTCTGAATAAACTTCCAGAGAATAATTCTCAACGAATATTTTTCAGTAGGTATGTGTGAAATGAGCTCTTTTCGAAATAATTCATTCTTAAAATAACATCTTTGAAAGTCATCCCAGAATCAAAAATAGAATTAAAAAATGTAAAGAAAAATTTGTTGCATCCAGCTGAACCAGCGGATGAAAATCTGCCACTGGGACAAATCCACACCGATCACATTGCAAAATCATTTCACAGCTTATTTCATCGGTGTGACGTAGAATTCAATAATTATATAATTATTGATGATGAATTATTATTTGTTCGTGTTCACAGCATCGGACACTGTTTCAGGAAGTCCTTTGACTAACAGCTTGCCATATTCATAACAATATTGTGCATTCAAACGATTTCCAATATGGGTTCTTCGCCAATTCGATTAAGTTAGATATTTCGTAATACTAATAGCATGAGTATACCACTGCAGCTCTAATTATTCTCTAGGTACACAGTGATGGGAAGTTTCGAAGGCAACAAAGAAGCGCCTCTGAAGTAATCAAGTTATTAATTATTGGGAAGTTTGATGCTCACAGCATCGGCAGGTCTTCCTCATATTCGAGCGGATGCTTAACAATGTGGCCTTGTCTCATCAATTTGTCTTGTTGCAGTTTATTCATTTTTCACATTATGTGATGAGTCTAGACTCAGGCATATTTCATTGGCATAATAATGAAAAAATGCAACAAAGCAATAATAAGATTAAAAATTCATATGAGAACGAGTTCAAATTTGAACACCCCAGAAAAATCATAATTTATATAGGAATAAAAGGAGCTGAAATCTGCGGAAAATATTTTGAATGGAACTTGACAAAAAAGTTAAATTGAGAAACTGAGATGCTTTCAAGAGGTATTTTAGTAATGAGAAATAATACAGTTATGTATAAGGAATTACTATATACAAAATATAAAACATAACATTTAAAAACACTGTTGAAGTTCAAAGTTGGCAATTATCAATTGAAAACAACTGTGAAATCAGTGGAAGGATTTCAATGAGCAGAAACACATGGAAAAATTATTGAGTGAATTTTTTTTATTCAGATTCACACGAAAGGGGAGCCCTGTAATGTTCAAAGAACACTGCGTGAATCAAGGGACATGAGATACGAGTAAACATTTACTTTGAGCTTCTGGAGTTTGTAAGCCTCAGGAAAAACCTCTTTTGGCAAGGAGTTCCAAAGCTCAGCTGTTCTATTGAAAAAAGATCCCTGAGCAAGAGAGGTTCGACAGGTATCCAAATTCACAACAAAGGGGTGGGAATTCTGTACTCGTCGAGTCATCCGTATAGATATTGCCAAGGGGGGACGATTAATAACAATTCAGAAGAGCATCGACCATGAAAGTATCTATAGAAGAGAGACAAGTCTCCGAACCTTCTACGATGTTCCGATGAAGTGAGCAAGTCTGTGAGCGGAGAATCACCAACAAGACGAATAGCCTTTCTCTGAATAGAATCAAGAAGCCTCAATGAATGTTTTGGTGCCGAACTCCACACATGAGAACTGTATTCCATGACAGTTCGTATCTGAGCCTTGTAGATCATTAGAAGCTGACGAGAAGTGAAGTATTTCTTCGCACGGAATAAAAATCCAAGTTTCTGGAAAGCACTTCTAGCGATCGATATCACATGGTTCTCCCATGTGAGATCATCACTGATCGTAATTCCTAGCATCGAGATACTTGATTTCGTAGGAATAGTTACTCCTGACATCTGAATACCGGATGCTGATAGATTTGCTTTTCTTGAGAAGAGAAATGCCTGGGTTTCGTAGCGTCAAATTCCACCAAGTTTATGTTACCCCATTCTATTATTTTCACCAAGTCGTCGTTAGTTTTATTGACGAGAATGTTCCTTTGAATTTTTGTTTCTTGAGCTGGTATGGGGACTCTGGAAGATAAACTGGTATGAAGAGTACTGTCGTCCGCAAAACTACGTATTGAACAAGATGTTTCCTCTAGCAAAGCATTGATATGAAGCAGAAACGAAGTGGGCGCCAGAACTGAACCCTGTGGAACACTTGCATTTATTGAAAGAATATCAGATGATACTTCATCAACAACCACATACAGAGAACCTATCAGACAAAAAACTCTTCAACAAAGCACACAACTGAGGAGGCAAATTATAAGACAACAGTTCAGAAAAAGTCATAAAACAATTTGAAATGAAAAAGCACTGAAATCTCAACGAATTGATTGAAATGAACCTTGTTCGATAAATGAAATAAAGGAAATATTGTAGGCTTTCACGGACGGCAACTGATGAATTGTTTCAAGTTTCCTGGATTCTGATTCGTGGTCCACTGGTTTATAGGTCTGACGTTTTGTCTGCATATCCGGCAGACATTCTCAAAGGCGATGGAAGTGTGCTTCCATGCTAAGAGGCTTTGATTGGATATGGTTCGAATGACGTCATTATTCACCGGACCTAGAATCGGACTGTTATTAACTTCAATTGATTCTCCCAAACCGTTTTCTCTCATTGGAGGATCTTTGTATTTTAAACAGCTGGCCTCCATGTTCTGTAAATTTTCAGGCTTTCTTCTTTGCGGATTGAGTTGTTCTTATTCTTGTGAATTTCTATAGCCTTCCTATAGGACCTGGGGTGATAGCTTATAGTGTGTCCAGCACTTGCGTTCCGTCGAAGTCAATGTCATGACCTTCCAACAGAGCGTGTGTAGCCACCGCCGATTTTGTGTTTGACCATATCGACAGCTTCTTTTGTGCTCGATTAACCGCGATTTTTGCTCCTTGTTGTTCCGACAGAACCGCAACTTCACGGTATTCAGTACACTACAGGAGTGGATGATGGATCTCGCGTGTCTTTTGCAGATGTGAGGCTTTCCTAAATTTTTTTCGAAGGCTTGAAAATTGTTCTCACCTCATGCTCTTCCAGCAGTCAGTCCATTGATGGCTGATTCGGGGCCATTCATTGAACATTCCTGTCGGGGTCGCAAGTTTCGGTAGATTTCGCCCTTGTGGTAGCCATTACCTAGAAGGGCGTTTCCCTAATGACGAATTTCTTCCTCGATGCGCCTCGCCCTTTCTACCAAGGTTTTTATTACCCCTCTCTTCTGTCGCGGGTGATGGTTGGAATTCCTGTCAAGGTACCGATCTGTGTGAAAGCCCACTCACACGTCTAATGTGCCATCCATTGTGAATTAGCCCGTATATTCCATTAATATTCTATGAATATTTGGGATATATATTCTATAACTTGGGAATCGAAGAGAATATTTAAAAAAATAATTTTTATTCGAGTTGCAATTGTTATGAAACTATTCTAACCTGTTGCTTTTGACTTTATTTGATTATTTGTCTGAAGGACTTAAATGAAACTTGTTTCCTTGATGGAAACCCAAATGAAACTATTTCTTCAACGAGAAACCAAATGAAACTGACTCCTCAAAGTTACATGCGAATTCTTCTCAGCACTCCGTTATCTGCGTCGCCAGCAACGACTGCCAAGAAAGCATTTCCTAATTACCATGCAACAATGTTGCAATGAGATATTACTAGTGAGAAACTATATTTTTTTAAGTCCATATGGGCTGCGAAGACTTAACATATATGTTCATTTCATCATATACCTAGAGAGGAAATCCTATGAATATATTGTGCTATCTGGAAATGTCTGAATATTTGAATACGAAGAAAAGATGACGAAAGATTCTCAATCTCAAAATCATACCATGTGCATGAGGCATATTCGGACATCCTCTACCCAACTAAAATAATTTCGTCAATGCGGTGTTGCCACTCCTATCAGAAAGTAGTAGCAACTTCGATTTTTCAAATGGAACACTCTGTATATTATGCCCTTTTTGTAATCTACAGCAATAACCCGACAACTTTCTTTGATATTTCCCTTTGTTTTGCTTTCACCGTTTTCGAAATATGAATTAATTTCAATTGTTTTTTCTCTGGAATCATGACTTCTAAAAATGATTATATCTTCGAGTTGAGAAGTACTGCCAAATAGTAATCATGGCCTGCTTGAAAAATACCGAATGGAAATACCATTCTGAAGGAACATTTTCACAAATAAATGCTCACAAGTCCGACACCTAACTAGTTATGTATACGTTTGATATACATATAAAAATCAGAATAATATTTCAGGGATATTCTCAAACATTTCAGTGTCTAATTTACTGCAAGCATGCGAAAACTATTTTTATTTCAAACCTACTTTCAGGTTGAAAACTGACCGTTTGTACGTATCCATCCGGCGTTTCTTTGAGGAAGACAAATTCATTTCAAAACAATCATCCTAAAATTGATCATTTGTAGTAATTTTCATGAATGAAATCTCGCTGAATAGTTGAATGGGATCAATTGTAAGCTTTCGAATAAGCGACTGACAATAACAGTGAAACCCACTATCGACAGTTGTTCATAATTGCATCATTGGAACAGAAAATTTGCGAATATAACCCGTTTTCCATGAAATATATTTTCAAATGATTTTGAATGAAACAGCACGAAAACTCCAGTAAAACTCTCATTTCTCTCTAGAGAAATTGTTGGCCCACGAAAAAGATACAACAATTTTCATCTCGGTCTGTAAGTACAATTTGTGTATGTTTTCTTGAATGTGGTTGACAATTTTCCTTGCTGAATGGGAATGGTCTGAACTTCCATTGTCTATATTATCAACTCTATTGAAACCTGTTGCTGAGAACGGAAGGATATAAATGAAAATCTGGTAAGGAAATCAAATCCAAACAAAATTTTGAAATGGATTATTCGGTCAATAATAAAATTAAGGTTTGATTTATCAAACTGAATAATGTTGTTAGAAAAAATCGAGATATCGAAATATTAGTAAGAAAAATCATATGAAGAAATCAATGAAATAATATCGTGACAAGAAAATTGGGATAGCGAATGTGAAATATTCGTCAAAAAAATTAAATGAAGAAATAAATGAAAAAGTATGAATGAATGTTGAAACCAAGTTTCAAATTAAGTGTTCTCGACGTTTCGATTGCTGGTATCCGCAATCATCTTCGGGTGATGACTGACGATATTTCGAGGTATGGTCGGTTAAAGACCCGATTTCTCTATGGTGGGGAAAGGGGCGGTACTAACAAAGAGGCGCACGGGTGCTACTACTAGAAGTACGTTGATCGATTTCCATCCATTTGCCGCTGACTCGAAACATCGTGAGTACTCTCAACTTGATACTTGGTTTCACCATCTATTCATACTATTCCAATTATCTCATTATTTACTTTTTTTACTCATATTTCACATTCGATTTTTCAATTTTCTTGTCACAATATCATTTCATTGATTTCTTTTTTGATTTTTTTTTGACTAATATTCCATATTCGATATCTTGATTTTTTTGTAACAACACTATTTTATTTGATAAATCAAACCATGTTTTTTTATTGATCAAAAATCCATTTCAACATTTCGTTTGGATTTGATTTCCTTACTTGATTTTTATTTATATCCTTTTGTTCTCAGCAACAGTTTTCAATATAGTTGATAATATAGAGAATGGAAGTCCCAACCATTCCCAATCAACAATTTGTGTAGGTTCACTGCATTTCAACAATATACAGGGTGTTCCAATGAAAAGTGTAACACATTTTATACATACACTTTAACCTTTGCATTAGAATCCCTAGCGAGGGTGTGTCCCTGAAATTAGGAATGTGAAAAGGAAGTTATCAGGCAGAGTTCCTAGAACAAGCATTTTGAACTCTGCCATTGAATAGGTGCTACTCTTGGATGTGTTCATTATCGCTATGTAACTGCTACCTATTCAATAGAAGCAATATTATTATTATTATTATTATTCCAATTGTGCCTTTTTCTTCAAAACTGACCCGAACATTCAATGCAAAATCAGCGTCAAAAACATCAACCTGATAATTTTGCTTTGGAGGCGAATGAATAAAATTTTCATCTCTGGTTGAAGTAGCATTTCAATTAAACAATTCAACAAATTGCCCACCGTTTTACAAAGCACCGTTACCAATAACAAACATTGAAAACTACCACTGAAAATTGTAAAGGATTCTATTCGTAATATCCAAGACTTTTTTGTATTCTCTTTTCAATTCCAAAATCATTGGGTTACTGTTCTTAACGCCGTTTTCACATCAATTCTTTTTGAGTAAATTTGATTGATAGAAAAATAATTTGGTGCTTTTTCACATGATATATCACTCGACCCCACTTTCCAATAGAAATTTTTCATTTTGAATGCTTATGTTAGAAAATATGTTCGAAATTTGTCCCCCCACAATCAAACCACGTGTTACACGATCTTTTTTGCTTTAAATTACAAACAAATAATAAGCTAGGTTCAAACTTTTCGTCGGACAACTCTGTATGCATTATTCAATACTCGTGATAATTAACTATTCATCAGAGTGTTTTTATCTCATGCTATCCGTAACACCGTTAGACCTTCTAGCATATCCAACATGGCTTCCTCTTCAACTCGATTACGTCGAATATTTCGTAATACTCATTACACGAGCACACAACGCCCTATCTGATTATTTGGCGCGCAATAATGAGAAGTTTCGATGGCGACAAAGAAGCGCATCCGAAGTAATCGAATTAGGTGATAGGTAGATCAGAAAATAGGGAGAGGGGATCGGGATCTGCTTTCCAAACAGCAGATTTATGTTTAAAACTTTTTCGATTTAATTTCGATAGTTAATGAAAGGATAAGGCGGATTCCGGCACAACTCCGGAAGGCATCAGATTGTGAATAATCACCGATTCCCCATTAAATGCCGTCCTTGGGTCCATGGGCGTAGATATTGAATTTTTACGAGGAATGTTCGAAACATGCGAACTTGCTTTCCTGGAATTTGCTGAAATATGCGAGTATATTGTTATCAAAGGAATTGTAAGGATTGACAATTCCACATATTCTGAACCTTTGCCGAGATTTTTCGAATTTTCACATACAAAGTGACCCTTTTCAAAATTGACAAACATTTCAAAACGCCTTACTTTTCATAATTGTATAAAAAACTGATTACTTTTCATCACTCAATTACGAAAAGAAAGATTCAATTTTTGCACATGGAGTCTACTGACCTTTCCAAACTTGTATTATGTGCTAATTTTCTTCTATTCTTTCAGCAGTGTTCAGATGATATTTTTCTCTGAAATAATATATTTTGTAATTTGATTTATGCCAATATTGTTTCGGCAGTGATGAGTTTGTTATTTTTCATAAGTTTATTGCAGCTTTATTGTTATGGTCGTGTTTATGTATTGGAATACTTTCAAAATTGTGTATCAATATGTTTGTATAGTATTTTTTAGGAAATTCTAGTGTTTGTAACCATGAAATGTAGAATTCTGAGTGTAATCACTTCTTTGTTATATTTTGGTAGAAATTGTTCGGAAAAGATATATTTCAAAAAATATGAGAATGATATTTTCTCATAAATTTTCAATTCTCTTGAGATATTTCATCAGTCTAGTTGGCCACGGATATTATAAAAACATTTTTTCTACCGAGTTCTTTGGTTTACCTCCTGTGGAAAAACATTTGACCAAAATGATTGTTGTTTTTATGAAGTTACTCAATGTTTCTAGTGATTTGAATTCCACTATTTTTCGCACTTTCTGCGAGTAGAATACATGGCTCCGAAGAAATAAGATTCATTCACTTCAGATAATTCATTCAGGTTTCAGTTTATGATTCAGTTTTGAATACAGTCCGCACCAGTGTTTCTGGTTGTTCCGAATTATTCTACCGTTGTTTTCACCGGAAATAAAATTCAAATGTGAGGTAGGTCCGCCCTTCCGCTAGTAAATATACGAGTTCTGATTGAGTTCCCGCTATATCGGAATTTTACAGTCATCTACCCCCCATTAGGAACAAATTATTTTGTTCCACTCATGAATTTACGAAAGCGCTGAACGGACATGCAGGAAAAATATTATAATTGCCAGTTTAAACTGACAATTATACATAAATGCCAGTTCAAACTGGCAATCATTGCTATAATTGCCACTTAGAACTGGCAATTATAGCTATAATTTTACATAATTGTCAGTTTGAACTGGCAATTCAGTATAATTGTCAGTTCAATCTGGCAATTAGAATATATTTTCCTGCATGTCCGTTCAGCGCTTTCCTAGGAATTTCATTTATTTTTTGGGTTTTTGCCAATTCGATAATCT
The DNA here is from genome assembly GCA_032362365.1 of Zygogramma bicolorata. Taxonomy (NCBI): domain Eukaryota; kingdom Metazoa; phylum Arthropoda; class Insecta; order Coleoptera; family Chrysomelidae; genus Zygogramma; species Zygogramma bicolorata. The sequence continues at coordinate 325,141 of JAVJAQ010001217.1, read as the reverse complement.
GCCGTTGGGTAGACTTCAGAGTTAGTCATTTTGTTTTACTATATTCTTGCTACCCAAGTAACATAGGCTGTTGGCTGAGCTCCGATTGGTGCTTGGTCGATTAATGGTACATGGTAAATGGAAGTTGGACGTTTATATCTCTCTATTGAGAGAAAGAGATCTCTTTTTGAGAATTGGGTCTCTATTGAGACAAAATTTTACCTCCACTTTTTGTGGGGTTCTATTGTTATTATATGGGGTTGTGGTGTTTTTTTACCAATATGTGTAGCGCCATATGGGGTGATAGAGAATTATTTTTTTTTAAACACAGAGATTTTTCTATATTGTGCGCATTTTTTGTATATTCTCTTTTTTACATCGCGATCTATAGTGTATTTGCCACTTTTTGGGGGAGTGGATTTAAATATATTGTTTTATCATTTGGGGGGGCATTGGGGTGTGATAGTGCTATATATTATGGTTATTATTATAATAAAGGTTTTTGGTCCCCAAAAATAACCAATTTTTTTGGAAGGGGAAAGGTTTGGGTGGAGGAGTTTAATAGGTTAGGGGATTTTTGTTTTGCTTTCATTTTTTTTTTAAAGGAAAATGGAAATTTTTAAATAGGTCTTTTAGAAAAAACGGCTGGAAAGGGGTTTTGGGGTTTTTGAAGGGGTTCCTTTATGTTTTTAAACCTTTTTTAATTTTGGTTAAGGCAATTTTCTCACGGATTTTTTTATAACAATTTGGGGAAATTGAGATATCTTGTTTTGGGGGGTTTTTATATACGAGAATTTTTTGCCGAGCATTTGGGGCAGAGAGTTTTTGATTTCCCATCGCGCCATCATAAGAGAGTGTTTTTCTTTTTGTGTTTTTTTGGGTCTCTTTTTTTTTTTTTTTAGATTTTGCGAATGTTTTCTCTAGAATATCTATCTTTAAAACACCCCATCTATATCCCCCCCCTCTCTTTAGAAACAAGTCTCTCCGTGCCGTAGAGTGTATAGTGGTCGACAATAATATCTCTTCTGAAGGTCGTGAGTTCAAGCCTCGCAGCAGCCAGAGTTTTTTTCAGGTTAGTATTCGGTTAGTTAATGTGGATGAGGGAAATTTTCAAGTTGACAATTCGATAAAAAAGATATGTAAAATCCCGAATATCATGAAAAGAAAATAATTAGTGACATCAAACGAATATTCCTTTTTCGTCGAATATCATTAACAATATTATACTATTATAGATGAAACGATATATCGTTACATTGCTTTCGAATGTTGATCTAATATCGCCGAATGTTCACATTTTTTTGTGGCCAATATGATATCTACAATATAAGGTTAATATTTCCGTAACATCGAACCAATATTGGTCTAATATGTTTGTACCACTCGGGTAGTTCGGCCTTCTACTCATAGCTGGGCTCCAGTTAGCTAGGACTATTGTTCATTCAATCATTATTTCAATACCGGAAATGGTCGACTATGCAAGCCGTCTGTCTGTACAGTCACAATTGATCAGATTCAATCGATGGTTTCATCAATAATCAAATTATCATTTTCTATCCACCGTCGTGGATATCAGATTATCAGAGTTACCGTATCAGAAACATTTCACCTGATAACATTTTCAGGACGTTCGAAAATTTCATCCCAAGTAGCAACTACCAATTCACCGTATATTCCTGAAATATTTTGACTTCTGTGACAATCCCTTCGAACTGTATCCTAAGCAGTTCAACCGGAAAGTTTGTATACATACTGTTTAAGTTACTTTCCAAAATTTACATACTTTGTGATTTGGTGAATTTCCAATATTTCAATATACTTGTATTGTCGATCTTTATTGTTCGTCTTTTTCTCCAACCTTTCGCAGGAAACAAATCGATGATATAAAAGTGTGTTGAGAGGTATAAACGAAAACACTCCAGTGCGTGTATCAAGAAGAGTCTCAGAAAGAGAAGAAGGTAGAAACGAAAAATTCTTTCGAGGTATTTCATATATCAAACGTTATTCAGATAAAAATTGATGTGATCATGCGAAACTAACATCAATCTTACGTCTGGATCATCTTCGGAAATCTGCAGCATATCAAAGAAAAACTGGCGCCCTAAGCTTGATTCACAAAACAATCTATGATTTATAAAAATATTAGTGAATCTACTCACAGGCGCCTCTTCTTGTGCGGGTTCGGACCCAAAAAAACCCGTTACAATCTCAAATATCCATCATATTTGATGTTCGTATCTTAATAAATCCTCGATCTCCAATAATCACTATGATGATTGTGAAACCTTCAATATTTGGCACAGTAACTTCATAAGTAGTTTTTTCCTCTATAACATCTCGATCAGAAAATCCCTTTCTGCCTTTTTTTTTTCACTTCTTTTTTCATCAATCGTTGCATCTAGTGAAAAATCGTATTTTGAAACCATTCAAAATTGTGTTTTGATATAGTCTCCATCCACCTTGCCACTAGCTATAAAGTTATCCTTCTGATTGCCTTCTCAAATTATTATTAGCTTGAAATATTTTCAGTGTCTGCAATCTCAGTTGACGTTCTTCTTTTCAGAAGTTGTATGTTGACATATTAGTGTTGAAAATTTTCGTTCTTTCTCCCTCTTGAAATGACAAGCAATAGCTCATTGTCCTTCCATTTCACAGTGTATATAAGCGTTTATCTTACCTTTTTAAGGACTATGGCGATGTAATGAAGAAAAAAAAAAAACCGAGAAATGACTGGTTGCTAAAACGGTTGGTTGGGACTGTTTTTTTTTTCAGATAAACAACTGTATCCTTGCCAACGTTTATAATCAAAATGAAATTCTTCTTTGGGGCTCAAAAACAGAGATTTCTCGTGTCGAAAGTATAAATTTAAGTATATAACAATTATCATTTATTTTTTCATGTCGGTCGTGTCGTTATTGCCTCTGATATTTTGTTGCTACAATTTTGTTTATTTTCTTCATGTATTTGGAATGTCTCATTTTTTTGAAACTTGTAATTCCGACAAAGAAAATAGTTTTTAAGAGCCTTGAAATATTCAACTCAATTATAAATGTTGGTAGAATTGTTCTTCTGAGAAAAACTGATCCTGATCTCAATCAAACATTTTAACAATAATAAATGATCGTTTTCTGTTACATTTTTGGTAATATTGAAAAAAACAGGACCATCTTCCATTAGTTCTCCGTATTTTTTCTTCCAGCAAACAATGATTCCTAGTCGATTTCATAAACTTGTGAATAAATGAATTTGATCCTTTGAGAAAAAATGTGCAGTAGTTGATTTGACTTTTTTAAACTTTTTTTTTTTTTTTTTTAAAAAAAAATTTCTCATTATCCGTTCTCATTTATTAACAATCGAACTTTTTTTCGAACGTTATATGCAAATACTTGAGATACACAAAAATTTTGGACTCTCATGGAAAAATTAGGACACGAAAAACAACAGAGTGGCCTGTTTGTATGTCGAAACAAACGCCAAATTGGCATCTGAATAAACAGTATGTAGAAAGAGACACGGGTGATATATCAACACTGGTATAAAGGTTTCATAATTTTCAGCAAAGAGAAGCAATTTTGAATTTTTTCTAAGAATTTTAATGAATTTGGGTTAGTAGTTTTCATAAAAAAAAAAAAAAAAAAAAAAAACTTCAGAAACCATAAAGGAATCAGCAGAAATACAAATTATTGTATTCACTCAATGAGAAATTATCGAGTGTCTATTTTTAATTCACATGGAACCAGTAATAAAGTTTTTTCGAATTAATTCCATGATAACGAGTCAACATTGATCAACTGAAGTCTATTCCGAAATCAATTTGCCATCAAAGTTATGAAATAAAGAAAAAATTGGTTACGGGAAACAGCAAAGTAGTCTAAAATATCAAAAATGAAAAACAACAATTGCCGAGGTTATCCTCATCCGCGTCCGAGACAATGTGACTCTGAAATACGAATCATATTGCAAGCAGTGATGAACGAAGGTTTCCCTCAGCAATGCTTGTCCAAATATCGATAAAAATGTAATAGAGAACTTGTCCTCATTACGAATTTCTATTTGTCGAGAACTGAACTTCATTTCGAATGCAATATATAATAAAGTCAAACTTATTTAATTTATATTAATGAAATGAGCTAGAAAAAGTGGGATACAGAAAACAACAGAATGGTATTTATGACGAAAATGAAATTCAACAAACGTGGAAGTTATCTTTAGCCACGTCTGAGTGTTTCCTTCTTCCACAAGAAGTTAGGAAACAATTTGTGCGACATTGTGGCTCTGTTTGAATATAAATGATATCGCAAGCATCACAACTCATAACAGAACAATAATACCCGCAAATGAAAACATATCAAATTCAGATACATAATTTCGAATCATCATGAAAATAATAATTCAGAGAATCTTCAGTGGAAATCAAGGCATTGGAGTCGTACATGAACCACTCCCTATCGAAAAGTATATCCGTTCGGAAAGCATAGCAGAAAATATAAAAATATTTCTCATTCAGCCATCATCATTATAATGATTTGAATTTTTTCGAGAAATCGCTAACCTCAGCTCTCAGCCTCAGTAACCTATATTTTTCTCTAGGGAGAAATGGTTTACTATTTTTAGAGAAGTTATTTGGAGTACTCCATTATCCATGACATCAATTATTTCCCTTGCCATCAATTGGGTGTGGCCCCCCCCCTTTTTTTTTTTTTTTTTTTTTTATACATCTTATGTTCACTTCCTCGTCATCTCAGAGGTCTTGATGTTTCATATATCGGACCGCACAAACCAGGAATTCGATAAATACATTTCTATTTGTTATCTGAGATTTTAGTTGATTCAGTATGTGTCAGTATTGTCGTTCGGCAACAGGTTCATTGTTTCAAGCATCAATGAACGAAATGAAAAATGAATACTATTCGAAGGTCTTTATTTGGTTTGATTGAAAATTTTAGTCAGCAACTTATCGTGAAATATGAATTTTCCTTCCACAAAAATACAAAAGTAAGTATAATATATGAAAGCACCTACCATTATTGACGTTCTGGAAACAAAATCCATTATCATTTTAGAAAGTCATTCACAAATATTTATCCTCTGTTTTACTTGAAAATCTGTGAAAGATCTAGGATTCGACGTTTTTTTATTTCAAGAGGGGTAGTCAGGTGCTATTCATATCGGATGAACTCATAGAGATGCAACTCTACTCAGAGAGCATGACAAAAGCAGATTTCTTCAATTTCTGTTTCCTGTCATTGCTCTTCCTTGCCATCAATTGAGTATCATTTCATTGGACTGTGTTATCTTCATTGGCAGTGACAATGTGTTCTGATAAAATGAAAAACCACCAATGTGTCTGTTCTTGATGTACACCTTATGTTCATTTTTTCGCACTCTTAGAGGTCTTGATGTTTCGCCACTATAGTTTTGATTACTCATTTGTCAATTCTTATCTCCTGTTCCTTGATTCACGCAACTTCCTTTGAACATTACAGGGTTGAAAATGAGAGATGACATAAACAGATTTCTTCAATTTCTGCTCCCTAACATGGCTCTCCCTCGCCATCAATTGAAAGTCGTTCCATTATATTCTGTCATGATCTGTTCTGATAATTCAAAACCCCTATCTGTCTGTTCTTGATGTATATTTTATGTTCACTTTTTTGTGCTTCCAGTTGTCTTGATGTTTCACCGATATATTTCTGATTATTTTGTTGGTATGGTATGTGTCAGCATTGCCAATGGGCAACAGGAATGGTGTTATTACAACATTCAAAACAACAAATAATTTACCTTCAATACTGACACAATCCCAACCAAATCAGATAAAATATAACACAGAGAATTGTATCCATCAGATTCCTTGTTATCATCATGAACTCCTAATCTTCACCCTCCGAACTCTATCCGGAATGCAATTTGCCACGCCTTCAGATACACGACAGTCATAAAACGCGCTAGAAAAAGTAGGATACGGAGAACAACAAAGTGGTCTTATATGACAAAAATAAAACACAACAAACGCCGAAGTTATCTTCATCCGCGTCTGAGAGGTTTCTGCTTCCACAAGAAGTTATGTAACATTTTGTGCGACCCCAGGGACGGATATAATAAAGACGTGACGCGAAATACGGCGCGACCCGTTTATAGGAAAGAATGGGCCACGAAAAGTCCGCAGGTTTGCGGCTTCGGCGGCCCCGAAGGGCCGCCCTAATGCCTCCTCTACACACTTTCGAATCGAAGTCGTATATTATCATCAAGTCGCAAGTTAGGTAAGGAAATCACAACTTTTACCCTCTTTGGACTTGGATTCGGAGAGTTCGATTTCGCACGGATTTGGAGAATTGAAATGTTAATATCTTCAGTATCTTTTGTTCAGATGTTGTTGGCAATGTTTCTTGTTGGGAGATGTTGGTTCACATTTACAATCTCCATACAAGTTGTTTTTGAGGTATCGTCATTGGTTCCGGGAGGTAATTGCTTGCTATATTTCTTGTAAATAACTTCCCATGGAAATACACTTCTCTTTAGTTGGGAGGATAGGACATATGTTGAAAAATGTAGTAGCAAAAATGTACGTTTCTGTAGAGATCTCAGAACATCGTCATATGGAATATTTCATTTTTGTCTATTATTCCTCTCGTATTTCAAGAATTTTCATCAGATCTTTGAAATTTTGAATGATTTGTGTACCCAATTGGAACAGTAAATGATTTTAAGTAACGGTAAGTAACAGTAACCCGAACCAGACCTTTCGGTTGGTGTGATGGCATTGGCAACCAAGAATCTTCCATCACCTCTTTATTTTCAAGCACCTGCAGAGCTCCATCAACTCCAATGTCTTTAGTTATTGACTGGACTCAGCTACCCCACTATAGGAACATGCCCAAAAGGAGGGGAAAAAAAAAAAAAAAAAAAAAAAAAAAAAAAAAAAAAAAAATTTATTCACTTTTGGTTCTTCACATGTCAGAAATTCTATTCCTGTTTTCTGAATTCACAAAATCTTCTCAGAAAACACAAGCACTGAAAAAAGGTTTTCACCATATCTTAAAAAAAGTAATGTAACAGTTTTATCTGTTCTATTCCAAGCATACAAACGAATCGGGTCCATTTGATTCTCTACTATATTCGCGATTCAAATAATAAAAAAAAAAAAAAACCCTTCTCTTAGGATTACGAAAAAATAGACAAAAATCAAAAAAAAAAAAACCCATCAATCGGAAAAAAAGCATCACTCCCATTACCTAATCTTCTAAAAAGATGTTGGGTTTAAAAAAAAAAAAAAAAAAAAAAAATTTTAATTCGATTGTCCTTTTTCAATTTAGGAATTTGCGGCATGTACTCAATATAATTGATCATATTGATACAGAATCTCTACTATGCACAAGTTGAGAGTAGGCTACGATACGGTGTGAGGGAAATTTTTTATATTTTTGAAGTGTTTATCACCCCAAAAAAATACCCTAGTATAAAAAAGAAAAAAAAAAAAAAAAAAAAAAAAAAAAAAAATTATATCTTCGTGGCACAAAAAAAATTAAATGAATTTTTACGATCAATGACGGGGCTTTCACAGATTGATTAATCATGCAAAAGATTTATATTCAAGCATAAACTGAAAATATTAAAAAAAAAAAAAAAAAAAAAAAAAAAAAAAAATAATCACTAACCATAATCAGTCTAGTCATATATATCAGAAGTCCTCAAAACTAGAGTATGCTAAAAATAATTTCTTCGACAAAATAATGATGAAAATATATGTGAAAGGAGGATTCGAATTTTAAACAAAATTAAATATCACTGTTTTTCTCAATTACAAGGCAAAAGAATGATTTCTTCTTTTCAAATTCCATTTGGAAATTCTTTAAAATAACTCTCTTTTTTTATTAATTCTCCCAGTCATATGGCTCCTAGAATATACAATGCTTCTTCCCTCAAATGTGAAGAAAAAGGATTGTCTTGACAAAACAATCTTTATTCAAACATAAAGATTCTTTGAAATCTCTTTTTGACAGAACAAAAAAAATGTTCTGTTTTCTTATAAAACTTGAAAAAAAAAATGAATATCTCGGGCTTCTCGTGGCAATTCGCAAAAAAAAAGGAATAATCAAATCCCTTCTCCAGTATTAAAAAAAAAAAAAAACTTGCAATATTTTAAATAAAATATTTATACAATTGTATTTAAATACAAAAAAATTTGAAATGTAAGTAACTGGACTTTTTCCATTTGGTTTTCTTAACTGTCTTAAGGAAATAAAATGACCCCCCCCCCCCCAAAAAAAAAAAAAAAAAAAAAAAAAAAAAAAAATTATGATTATTATTATTATCCCCCCCCCCCCCCCTTTTTTTTTTTTTTTTTTTTTTTTCCTCTTCTTGCTCAATGCGTCCACTAGCTCTGGTCGACTATGTCCTAGGTAGCACGTGAAATAGTTAAAAAGAAACGAACTCGCAAGGAAGCTTGGTAGAAATGTTATATTAAGGCTTCAATAAGCAATAGAGGTGAACAAATTGGAATTCGATCTCTTTATCGGAAGAATCATTCCCTACTCTGAGAACAAGATACATACACTTCGACAAATATAGTCTGAAATTTTCACCATAATAATTGTACCTGCTTGAAGAAGCTGCTGTATTTTGAATTGATCTCATTAACCATCTCATCAACCAGTTTTATTTAATTTTCCCAAACCTACCCAAATTAAATATATAAATAATGTGGAACAATTAAAAAAAGTATTATGTTGTGATGAAGACTGGGATAAGTATGCATTGCCAATTTAATGCTGTCGTCTGACGATTTCTACCGCACTCCACATCTGCAGGGAGTATAGCATGACACAAATGGATTTCTGAATAATGTCCCTCAAGTATCAAGTATCGCTAAAATTATACTATAATAATCCACCCAGCATCTATTCTCAGACTGAAATAACCCGATGTTATTTTGTTATGCAAATTCGGTGTACCTGCCTGTTTACTGTTGCAACAAAAACTAATTATTCATGAGCGGAGGAAATCTTTTGTTTTCGCAAGAACATAAAATATCATCTTCAGTGCTGTAATAGTGGAACAATCCCTCCAGCGGAAGCTTGTTTCTTTCGTCTGTTAATAATAAATGGGTTAATTTTTCTGGAGCTCCGCGAATCCTCGGATTCAGCGTCTGTGAGCCTCCTAATTTGTAACGCGAGCATTTTGCAATCTTATCGCGGTCTCCGAAGGGGGAAAACCAAGGCACACTATTAGTTATTTACCTCTCGAGTCTAACGGTTGGCCGTCTAATAAGAGATGGCACTGTTCTCGGAACTGACAAATATAATTTTCTCCTTCCGTTTGCCTAATGATGATTACTGTAATTAGGTGTTGTTGGATCCCACGGGTTGGAGAAAGTGGAGCGTCAGCAGGCGCACAAATTAGGGATATCAGGTGGGTTTTTCAATGAGATATTTTTTATGAGACAGGGTGGCATACTGAAGCCGAATCCACTCAGAGCTTCAGGAAAAATTAAATTGAAAAGCAGTATCGTGGCGAAACATCTGCTAGGATTCCCAATCGAGTGTGCTGAAATGTAAATTGGAATGGTTCTACCAGATGGACCTCTATCTCGAATAGATAAAATCAACTTGGTGAAACTTAATGCTGGGAAAACCCAGGCATTTCTCTTCTCGAAAAAGGCGATCTATCCTCATCTAGCATTCAGTTGTCAGGAGTAACTATTCGTACAACGTCGAATATCTCGATGCTAGGGATCACTATCAGTAATGATCTCTCATGGAAAAACCATGTTTTTTTTTTTTTTTTTTTTTTTTCATCGATGACGACATGACATCAACGTACTAGTACCAATCCATTCACAGGAATGCATTGGAACATTCTACATTGAATTCCAAATTTGGCGACTGTTATCCTTAGACATTTGGTTGGCAGCACTTTCTATGTTGCCGAAATTTGGTTGATTTGATTGACAATTATTGCCATTCAAAAGTAACAAGTCTCTGTTTACTCTCTCTTCAAATCAGATAAATGTGATCAAAAACTGTGTGTTTCGATGCTTCTTCAGGAAGTATTAGTCTCAGGTTCTTCATGGGGTTAAAATCTGCCAAGATTTGGTGACATCTTCGATTAGTTATTTCGAAAGAGATTGGGTTTAAATGTTCCTTCGCCTCCATTAACGGCTATTAGAGAGTTATATTGAATACAACATAGTGAATTATATTCATTTTTATCGTATTGAATCAGATTTGGAGTCAAGTATGTATAGTGTCAGTGCGATTTCTCGAAAAATTAAAGATAACAAAGATCATAAACTACCAAGAGGCTAACAAATACAGGAGTACAAGAGGATAAAGTTGTCGAGCGTGACATTATTTATACTATGTGAGAACGTAGAAAATATTTGCAGTTTATAAATATGGGAAAATCTCGATTTTTCAAAATATTTTGGATATAGCTATTCAACATGTATAATTTCAACTTTCGGAAGGGCATATAACTCTAAGTTCCCCTTTTGGAAAACTACGAATGAACATTTTCATGAATGTGTTTCCATATTCACACGTACCTACCCATTAACAAAGAAGGATTGTGAAAATTTTCGATTTTCCTCCTTCCATATTCATGACGTCACTTTGATCTATATTCAAAATTACATAATTCTTTAACGATCTGGCTACAGTTTTTATCAAAGTTCAATTCATCAGCTATACTTCACATCTTGTTAGCTTCTAATAATCTACAAGGGACAGGGTCTGTCATGAGATATAGTTCCCATGTATAGGGCTCGCACAAACGAAACATTCATTGAAGCTTCTCAATTCTATTCACTTAGAGGCGATTCGTCTTCTTGGTGATTCTTTGCTCACAGACTCCCTCACTTCGTTGAAGCATCGTACAAAAGTCAGAGACTTGTCTCTCTTCTATATATATTTTCACGGCCGATACTCTTTTGAATTGTCGTCAATATTCCACTCTTGGCAGAATCTACACGGATGATCCGACGAGTACAGAATTTCCACCACTTTGATGTGGGCTTGGAGACCTGTCGAACCTCTCTTGCTCAGGGATCTTTTTTTGATAGAACAGCTGAACGTTGGAATTTCTTTTTGAGAAAAGTTTTTTCTGAGGCTCACAAACTTGAAAAATTCAAATTGACTGTTAATTTGTAGGTATCTCCTGTCCCTCGATTCACGCAGTGTTCTTCAAACGTTACAGGGCCTAGGGCCTCCCTTCCGTGTAAATCTCTTTATACATGAAAAAATATTGCTGGTTAATTCTATCCCACGTCGGGATTTTGTTTTTTCATTTGTTGAAGTTTGATTTTTTTGTTTATGATCAGATCGACATCATCAGGATTCAGAACTGGATTTAACTTATTTTGAAAGTCACCAGTCCAGTATTATTTATACTTACACAGTAGGTTGATAGACTAACAACTACTGCAATAAAAAAATATTTAAAAATGTATGTTGGTAATAATGGCAGAGAGACAGAAAAAGTCGTGGATGAAGGAGTCTTGAACCATTTTTACGACTCGAATAAGAGGGGGTATTTTTCAATGATTTTCTTCGCTATATACTCTTTCAGAACATCATAAAAAGAGAGTGAAAATTGTACTTTGGACTACATGTTTTTCAAATTCGAATTGGAGAATATATTTGGAATCCAGTAAAGCAATCCATAATATTCAATGGACTCCAAAGTTCCTGATTCTGATTCATTTGAGAGTTTTGATTAACATCATTACGCTGACTGATAGAACGAATGGGAATTTGCCCTTCTACACTTGTATAAATTTCAATATCGATCCTAATTTTTTTTGCAGAATGTGGTAGGTTACTTCCCCAAAAAAAATTCGAAGAAAGCTTCAATATCATGTTCTTTATCCTTAAGTTCACGCGAATGGTGAAATCCAATAATGTTCGAGGATTATCGCTTGAACCAAGAAAAAAGTTATGAGTTTATATTCATTTCTCAAACGAAACTTTTTCAGCTTTTGAAAAATCCCTCACGTTAAGAAATTTCAATGCACACCTATTCTGTCAAAAAAATAATTCTGAAGAACAGAGAGAGGTTCGAAAAGTCTCCTCGCTCACAACTGAATGGTCTGTTTATTGCTCTTGACTGGTTAAGAGCGATGCAACTTTCATGCAATTTATACTAGACTTCAACGGAATGATGAATTTTTCCTGAATAATTGCAATTTTTTCCCTAAAATGAGACAGTTACATTCTAATCCATGATATGAAGTTTAGAATCTCGTCTGAAATCAACTCAGAACTTTTTCTCGTCACTGGTACATTTCAATATCAAGTCATTAGTTTGCAACTTCCAGCAATAATGAAATAAACTTGAAGTTTGGGCTAGAGTTCTTTAAAAGTCGCGATGTGAAAGTTTAATAATTTTCTTCAAAATGCACTCTCCTCATAATCAATCATTTCCCATTGACGGTTTTATAGGGACTCCTTTAATGACTGACAACCAAAAAGTCGGCAAACTCGATAAGACGTATTGGATTTTTTTTTGTGAAATCGATCTCCCGTGTCCAGATTATTCATATTGGGAACTATCAAACTTAGAATCCTTCAATTGATATGTTATTTCATGATGATCAACATCTCTATCATCAAAAAGTGAAAAACTAGCATATGACTCTATTCAATCTCTAATCACCATTATAATGATTCATCATCACCTGGAACAACGTTAGAAGAATAATTTGTTTTCTGTTCTTTTTTTACAGAATCTACGATACCAAGACTCTCTTGAGGTATAGATGATGTTTTCATTGATGGGGTGACCTTCATCATCAACTTGTTTATCATGTTGAGAAAGAAATCTCATCATTCGTTGTAATGTTGGCATCAGTAGAAGATAACATGATTTGGAGTATTTCTGACCCAGAAAGCAATTTCTCATTCTTTCATATAGGATTCGAACACACTTCCCTCAGATCAACTCTTCACCATTTCTTCAAGTCCATGCTCTAACCATCTGAACTTATGGAGATTATTTTTGTGTAATTTTTTCGCGGAGATGAAATATATCAGTGACATATTTCATGTATGGTTGGACGGTTGAAATTGGGTAAAAATACCCTCGAAACAATGCATAATATCAGGGGTATAAAGAATTATTTTTTTTATATGAAGCTCGTCTTAACTTACGTAAAGTTCATAATTTTTACTGACAAAGCATAAATATCCCAATGCAGCCCTACCTAGAGAAATATTTTGACGTAATCAATATAACTGACAAAAGGGAGAATGCTTTCAAACTAGCCTCTTCTATATATCTAGAATTTCAACATATTACGATATAGGCATGCACATGCGCGATATAAAATGCACTTTCACTTCGAATGAGTAAAAATGTTGTTGTATGAAATAGTCCACTGATAATGAGATGTACTTGCATCTTCAATAGTGAAAGTGAAAATTATTGGTGCATAAATTCATCTTGAGATAATATACTGAGAAAGATAATCTCATCATGTACGTCTCTGAATATTTCTCAATGTTACTTATTAGAACAAGAATTCACGAATATTCTTTCTTGGATTATATGTTAGTCATTTTTTCTTCTCAATATTCTTCAAAGCATATGCTCAACACGTTCCTTTTTTATTGTTCTAAGAAGAATATTCTTCCATTATTATAGGAACATTCCAAAAAAGGATATAACTAGACGCATATTTAAGGCATACATAGAGAATAATATTTTTTTGTGAGTATATCAATTTTTTCATTATACCGTATTTCTAGTAAAGAGGTCAGAAATTGTATTGCAGTACAGAGAAAATGGAGAAATACCCAAAAATAAAAACTGTCTTTATACAGAAGCTAAATATTGTGTACCGGATTTCTGACGGACATGTCGAGGTTCGA